>AWWV01012484.1:0-67468 GCA_001974805.1 Corchorus capsularis
GTTGAACATCTGATTTTTCCAATCGACATATTCATCATGGATATGGAGTATTCGAAAGATCAATGTCCTCTTTTATTAGGAAGACCCTTCCTAAAGACTTCTCATACCAAGATTGATGTATTTAATGGTTCATTGACCATGGAATTTGATGGTGAAATCATCCACCCTAGAATTTCATCTCAAGTGCCGTTAAAATCTAACAATTTTGTTTACGTTATAAGTTCTAAGTTTGTTAAGAAAGGAACCATTGAAGATTCTTCATCAACAAAGCCTGATCGGATTTCAAAAGGAAGACAAAGGATAATGGACATTCGACAACGCTACAACGAGACTTTCCACCAATTTTGGAGGAGATTCAAGCAGCTGTGTGCCGATCGCCCTGATCATGGATTCAAGGAAGAAATTTTAATCCAATTCTTTTATGGAGGATTGGGACTTAAAGATCGAGTTCTTGTTGATTCTTTCAGTACTAAACCACTGCATGAAAGAACCCTGGAGAAAGCATTCAATGTTCTTGAAGAATTATCTCGGAGGACGAAATCTTCAACCTCCCATGAGAAGAAAGATCGAGCAAAAGAAGCCAAGAAGGAGCCAGAAGTCAACAACAAAGAAGTTCAACTGCCCCTGAAGATCGATCAACCAAGCAATTCAACTAAGAAGCAAGATATAGACCTTGAACATCGAGCTAAAGTTGCAAGCATTCTTCAACGTAAATTGGAGAATTTTCCCCAATTTTGGCAAAGGTTTAAGAAGCTATGTGCTGATTACCCTCATCATGGTTATGATCAAAGAAGATTGGTTCAAATCTTCTACCAAGGATTAAGAGCTTCTGACAGATTGTCTGTCGACACTCTTATCTATATTCCCCTGTTCGATCACAGCACTGCTGACATATACGAGATAATGGAGAATTTTGCCCAGATGATAACCAATACATCGAAGGAAGCTGCTCAAGGACTCAGCTCGGTTAAGCCCGTGCCGCACAAGCCAGTATGCCCGGCTGCAGCCCGGCCATCGACACCACATGGCCGGCCAACACCGGCCAAGACTGCCCAAGCCCGTGCGCCTAGCCCGGCCACAGCCCGGCCACCTGAGCCACATGTCCGGACACCACCAGCCCTTGCCGTGCCGCCTGCCCGGCCCTACCAAGCCACAGCCGCGCCACTTGCACCGCCTGCCCGGCCATGCTCGACCTTGCCCGCTCCTGCCGCGCAGCTGCCCATGCCATGTCCGGCCCTGTCCGCTCAACCCGCGCCATGGCCCGTGCCAGCCGCTATGCCGCCCAAGCCTATACCGGCCTTGTCCGCCCTTTCCGCCAATCCGCCCAAGCCTTGCCATGCCATGTCCGCACCAGCCGCGCCACCTGCCCGGTTAGTGCCGGCCATGCAAGCTTCCTGTCGAGACATCACCGCGCCATGCTCGGCCATGTCCGCGCCTCCAGCCCGGCCATGCCCGGCCCTTGCCAAGCCATCCGCGCACTATGCCGCGCCACCACGAGCCACTGCCGCACCATGCCGAGTTACAACTATGCCATCGCCTAATGCTTTGATCTTTTCAAGTCTTGATAAAATTCAACTTGAAACTATCAAAATCATTGAAGAGAGTAGAGTTATCGAGGACCTGTTGAAGGATTACACCCAAAATTCCTTCACCCTTGAAGAATAACCTTCTTTAAGGCAGTCTAGCCAAAGACCTTAAAGAAAGGCGCTTATTGGGAGGCAACCCAATATTATTTTTACTAACCCATAATTTTTCTTTGTTTTATTTTTCTTTTCTTTTTTAGGATTTTCCATACCAAAGGAGAAAAGGAGCTTATCATCGATATGAAGAAATTGAATGGAGCTTATGGTTGGATTAAACCCCTAAGTTTTCTTAAACCTTAACTTCATTTAATTTTTCTCAATGCTTTGATTGATTTTTTCTTTGATATGCGATACATATAGATATAGGTTATATAGGTTAATTAGGATTTAAAAGATGCATACATATTTTTGCTTTGATTTTCCATGCTTGTTAATACATTGGGGACAATGTATCTTTTAAGTGTGGGGGAGTGAGTCTATATGCATAAAATTGATAAAATTGAAATAATTTTTTCGAAAATTTTGACAAAATTTTAATTTTATATGCTCATATTGATCGATTGATTTATTTTTGATTGATGATATCTTAGAATTCTTAAGAATGATTGATTCATTGATTTATTTATAGTATGATATCTTATTTCTTAGATTAGGTATAATTGAAGTCTGTGATAATTGCTTACCATAGATTATTTCTATGATTGCCTATTTTTAGAACTCATGTTTAATTTTTATTGAAACTACACTTATGAGAGTATTTTATGAATATGTCAAAAATAAGTGTGGGGGACTATCTATATTAGAAGGGTAGTTAAAAAAAATCTTTTTCATAAAAAGAGTGTTTTTCATGCAAGAGGAGAAGAGATATCTTTTGCCTTTAAAATTTTAAAAAAAAAAATCCATTGTTGTCACTCTTCTCTTTAAACAAAAGGAGTTAGTAACCCTTGGGAAGAGGATAAGAGGCATGGATCAACAAAAGTATTGTCCCTCTAGAGTGCTAGTAGCCTCAAAAAAAATAAATAAAGGGTGTTAGTAACCCCTAAGCATGAACACTTTAAGGTTAGTAACCTCACTTTTCTAAAATAATTACCCTTTGAAAATCATTATAACCCATGCGAAACTTTTGATTTGTATTCATGATATGCAATTGTTTGAGTAGTAGAGATAAAGATGAAGGCATAAGCCTATAGAAAGAAGTAGTTATAGTTGTGATAAATGATAAGTGATTAGAGATACTTTGATTATGGTTACTTAAGAATGAGGATGATTGCTATATTTTGATCTATTGAATTGGATACTCTTAATATTCTATGATATTCTGATTTCCTAAATTGAATTGATCCTTGATATATGTATATGATTCAAAGTTTTTCAAAAGATTTGAACAAGACTTACTATCTTAAATCTTAATTTTTGTTTGTCTACACTAGTTTGCTAGGGACTAGCAAAGATTTAGTGTGGGGGAAATTATGATCGAGCTCAAATTATGCATGTTTTTATAGCTATTTTTATATACTTTTTGCTATTTTTATATGTGTTTTTACCCTGTTTTGTTAGTATTTGTGTTTTTAGGTCCTGAAGACAAGAAAAGTGAAAACTTATTGTTTTTCACTCTTTTTGGAGTTATTTTGGAGACTTTTTACTCAACTATGGATTTAGCCATTTGGAATGAAGATTTGAAGATGCAAAGTTCGTGATTGAAGATATTTTGAAGACTTGAAGACAATTGAAGAATTAATTCAAGAAGCAAAATTGAAGATTTGGAGCTTAATTTGTTAAGGATTGAAGACAAGCCCAGAAGAAGCCCTGAAGTTGAGGATTTTTGGATTATTTATATGGGAATATACTCAGCCCATATAAACCTATAATTGGAGTTAAAATCCCAATTTGTAGGCCCCATATCCAAAAGAATATCCAAATCCCGCAATAATCCCGTAGATTTGCGATATTAGCCCGGTTTCAGCGCAGTCTTCGTAGAAAGACCATAACTTTCTGCTCAGATATCCGTTTTAAGCCCATGAGTACTCGTTGGAAAGCTAACTCCGAGCTCTACAACTTTCTTTTGAAGTGCAAAGCCCAGATCTGCCATCTTCAAGCCCGAAACTGAAATCGAAGTCCCTGCTCAATTCCAGAAATTTCCAGGAAATTCTAGAAGTCCTCTTTTGACTTGGAGACTACTCTAGGATGACACCTAATCCTATTTGGACTCCAAGAAAAGAGCCTAAACCGTCCTACCCTATTTCTCCACTATAAATAGCCACCTCCTGTATCACAAATCACACATTAGATACACATCATAGATTTAGATAATTCTCTTTTTCTACCTTTCTTTAGTTTTTAGGTTTTTCTCTAGTTTTAGAAGGGGGTAGAAGTCGACACCCTCTCTAGCAATAGAGGGTGCGACGTCCCTAGGGTTTCAAAGGGGAGATTCCGCCTCTCCCAGTCTTGTAAGTATTCTTATGCCTCTCATGGATTTTCAGTAGCTAAATCTTTAATACTTCTGATCCTTTGGTGAATTCAATCAATTGATTATGGTGAGATTTCTATACTTATAATTTTGTGTTAAGTACTTGATGATAGTAGTCAAAACCCTAGAATAATTTTATGATTCTGAATCTTATCTGAATTATGTGGCCACTAAGGATGTAAGAGGAAGATCTATGGCTAGATCATACTTAGAATTAATCACTCAAGTTTGATTGTATGTAGCAAATTAGGTTTGTTTAATCGCTGCTTAATGGGTATTTGTCTACCGGAGGGCGAGAAATTTCTCTTCGTATGGTTCTATTCGTAGGCATGTGTGTAAATTAATTGTTCTTAATGCTTTGTTCTCAAGTGATCTTTAAGCCCTAAGAAAGTAATCAATCATTGAAGGAATAATAGGGATAACTGCAACTCTAATCGGCCTCTTATCTAAAATACATGTTGGGAAACCTATATCAGTTGTCAGTCAAGAATAAGAATAGGAGAATTAAAAAAATTAAAAAAATTGTGTTTGCACGTGACGCATCGTGTTTAAATTAAAAAAAATTAAAATAATAATTGAAATTATTTATAAGTAGAACTGTCAAACCTGATTCAAACTCAATAATCTGTTCAACCCGACTGGTCCGATTTGACCAGAAAAAGTAAACGATCCAAAACCATCCTATGCGGCCCCGACAAACCTGTAACCTGAATAATCCGAGAATTTTACCCGAATGGTCCAAGAATATTATAAACTACAAACCCGTAGGCCGAATAATCCAAGAAGTTAACTCGGATGATCCAAGAATATTATAAACTAAAATTATGTTTTATTTAATAAAATCCCAATTGAATCCGAGTCATATACCCAAAAAACCCAAAACCCGAATAACCCAGAACCAGAGTGACTTGAGGCCAAAACCCAAACCTACCTGACTCTAAACCCAACAAACTCGAGACCCGAATGACATGAACCTAGATGAGTCAAAACCCAAATGTCCTGAGAAAATTACCTGTCTCATTTGATCTGTACCCAGATGACGCGAACTCGAATAGAGTTTTTAATTGATAATCTACTCCGATCATGCTGCATTGAGATATCTAATGAAAAAGAAAGAAGCAAAAGCTAGGCTTATGCGATGGCTTTTGTTATTTCAAGAGTTTGATATCGAAATACGAGACAAGAAAGGAGCTGAGAATGTTGTTGCCGATCACCTAAGTAGAATTGAAAGCAAGGAAGAGGAAATAGCAATCAATGAAGTGCTGCCTTTTGAAGAATTGTTTGCCGTTTCTCAACTTCCCTGGTATGCTGATATTGTTAATTACTTAGTTGCTCGTCGCCTACCTTCAGATCTTAGCAGAGGACAAAAATTGAAGATCATAAGTGACGCCAAATATTATTTATGGGATGATCCGTACTAATGGAGGCAAGGATCCGACTTAGTCATGAGAAGATGCATTCCTAACAATGAGAATCAATCCGTTTTGAAATTTTGCCATGGAGATGAATGTGGAGGCCACTTTGGACACAAGAAGACCGCAAGGAAGATCTTGGAATGCGGCTTCTATTGGCCTAAACTTTTCAAGGATTCTTATGAGTATTGCAAAGCCTGTCCACAATGCCAAAGAGTTGGAAGTATATCGAAAAGGAATCAGATGATTCAATCACCTATATTCGTTGCTGAAGTCTTCGATGTATGGGGAATTGATTTCATGGGACCTTTTCCTCCATCAGACAAGAAGTATTACATCCTTCTAGCCGTGGATTATGTTTCTAAATGGGTTGAAACTATTGCTACCGAGAAAGATGATGCTAGGATTGTAGTCAAATTTTTGAAGAATAATATTCTTCATCGATTTGGAATACCAAGATACCTCATCAGTGATCGTGGAACTCATTTTTGCAATAAAATTGTTCAAGCACTAGTTGAAAAATATGGAGTACACCATAGGGTATCTACTTCATATCATCCTCAAACTAGTGGACAAGCTGAGATATCTAACCGTCAAGTGAAGCTGATTTTGGAGAAAACAGTCAATGTCCAAAGAAAAGATTGGAGTATGCGACTAGGAGATGCTTTATGGGCTTATCGTACAACTTATAAGACACCTCTAGGTATGTCCCCGTACAAAAATTTGTTTGGAAAACCATGTCATTTACCTGTGGAATTAGAACACAAAGCATGGTGGGCAATTAAGCAATGCAATCTTAATTTTGACAAGGCTGGAATTCAAAGGATGTTACAATTGCAAGAGCTTGAGGAAATTAGGAATGAAGCTTATGAGAATGCAAGAATTTACAAGGAAAAGACTAAAGCTCTGCATGATCAAAGGATATTAAGAAGAACATTCCATGAAGGTCAGAAAGTTTTATTATTTACAAGTTCGATCAAACATCATGGAAAATTAAGATCCAAATGGGGAGGACCTTACGAGATAATACAAGTTTACCCTAATGGAGCAGTAGAAATTGTTAATCCAGTCAAAGGAAATTCATTTAAAGTTAATGGGCAAAGACTCAAGCCTTACTTCGAACCATTGACAATATCGTTGATTGAAGAAATTAAATTGGAGGATCCCGTTTATCTTCCAATTTAAGGTCGAAGAGAGGAAGAGTCCAGCTAATGACTTTAAACAAGCGCTTATTGGGAGGCAACCCAATTTTAATTTTATTATTTTTGTGAATTTTTATCCAAGGAGTAAAAAGTACCAAGCCATGGACCATGCATGACCGGTAGAAACCCGGAGAATTAGCATGCATGGCCGGTCATAGCTTGGCCATGTCGCACAAACACCAAGCCTTGACCCGGCTAAGGCTCGGCATCTCCGCGACATCGCCAGGCCAAGCTCGGCACCGTATCAAGCATGACCCGGACATCACCGAGCCATGCCATGTACTCCAGCCGGACAGCACCAGACGTCATCGAGCCAGCACCAGCCATGTCGCGCACCAATTGGCCAAGCCCGAGACACCAACAGCCGCTCCACTCCATGCCGAGACACCACCACCAGCAGCAGCCCGCGCCACCGCCAGGACCTGCTCGGCCTTGAACCGAGCCACGCCCGGCCATGTCCCGCTCGCACTAGGACAATGTCGCGCCAAGTCCGGAACTAAGGAGAAGATGTCATGCAAGTGCCGCGCCATGTCTATGCAAAGTGTGTTAGGATTTTAATTTCCTATATTGACTAGGAAATTGAGTTCGTAATTGACTTCCAAAGCCAACACCTTTTCCATATAGGTAAAGTACTCCTAAACAAAGTATGTTTCTTACTTTTTACTCTAACTAAAACCTCTTAGGACTAGAATTTGATCACTATATAAAGGCACCTCTATTTCTCTTTATTCATCAAATCACAAGAAGCAATATTTGAGAGCTTTAAAATTCGGCTAAGAAGCAATTTTTGAGAGCAAGGCCGATTAGAGGAGAAGTCGACTAAGAGCAAAGTCGACTTTACAAGAAGCAAGTCGACAAGGAAGTCGACCATTAAGGGAGCAAGTCGATTTGCTATTCTCCTCAATATAAGAAGCAGTCGACAACCCTTTTTCAATTGAAGATGTCGATGATGCTAGCAACAATAACTATGGATTTTGAAGTTCAATTCAAGAAGTTTAAGGATCAATTTTATCGAATTGGAGCTTCTCAATTCGGTCTAAAGTTTCAAGGAAGTTTTATTCGCCAAGATTGCCATGAACTCTTGAGTATGATTTCGTTGCTACCTAAGGATGAAATTGAAGCTAAGCCCGGTTTCAAAGCTAGGATGATTTATCAATTTCTTTGGAACAAAGCTAACAAGTCGTATGAAGCTGTTTTAAGATCAAAGGAAAGAGCTGAGAAGGAATTTGCAAAGCATTTCCATCCTTATGGAAATCGATTATCTCACCCAAGGAATTTCAATGGGAGAATTCGACCTAATGTTGCACCTTGGAGTAAGCCTTTTCCTATGCCAAAGATTGATGGGTATCGCACCAAGCCCTATAGGCCACCCTATAGACCTCCTATGCGATGTGCACCTTTTCCTCAACGGTTTCATGACCCTTTTTATGCTTCTTCATCTAATCAACCAAGAACTGCACCTGTTGCTACTGTTTTTACCTTGGAAGAATTAAAGGATAAGTCCTCAATTCCAATTGGACCAAGAGATCCATTGTATGAGGAAGGTCAAGGTGAAGATGATATTGTGATAATTGCTTCTGCTACTGAATCAAGTGATGCTTCTAGTGATGAGAATAAGGAAGGAAAAGAGGAGGTGAATCAAGAGAAGGAAAATAAGGAAGAATCTCATCCTTTCCTTGCTTAATTTAAGGATTTAAGTGATCAAGTTGCTAGCCTAAAAGAGGATTTTGATACTATAATTGGGAATTTGGAAAACCTCTTCAATTTATTGGAGAAGGCTATTCCTAAACCAATTTAGGTTTTCAAATTAGAATTTTAATTTTAATTTATGTTTTCTAGATTTAGGATTTTATTTTTAAGCATCTTAGGTTTAGTTATTTAGTTTATGCTTTATCTTTAATTTTCCTTTATTTTATGTCTTTATTTTTCAAGTTTCATTAATAAACTATCTAGTTTTATTTGCATATCACTTTAATTGTTATTGTCTTTTTGTTCGAGTAATTATCTTCATCAAAGCCGCCCAGGTATGTTTCATGAACCTTAACTTTTTAATTTTCGGTAAGATATTTTGCATGCTTTGATTTTATGATTGCTTTTACATTGAGGACAATGTAAATTTTAAGTGTGGGGGGGTGAATACTTGATACTAGGATTATTGATTGATTATTGAGTCATATGATAGTCTTTTGCATGAGAATCTAGGATTAAAATATGATTGTTTTTAGATCATGATCATCTATTTTCCCCAATTTTTGAAAAATTTTTCGAAAAAATTGATTTTTGAAATTGAAAATTTTGATGATTTTTCAAACTCTTTGATTTTTCAAATATATATTGAATGATTGATTTGATTATGATTGATGAATGTTTAGAATTTTTAATAATGCTTTATTCTTTGATTAATTTATAGTAAGAAGTTTTGATTTCTTAGAATTAGGTATAATTGAAGTTTGTAATATGATCTTATTATTCAATGCTTTCATGATTATCTATTTCTAGAACTTGTATTGAATTTTGATTGAAGTTACAATTAAGAAAGCATGCTATAGATTTGTCAAGAATAAGTGTGGGGGACTATCTATATAAAGGGTAATTAAATTGTTGTCATAAAGAAGTGATTTTATGCAAGAGCAGAAGAGATATTTTCTGTTTAAAAAAAAAACTCCATTGTTGTCACTCTTCTCTTTAAACAAAAGGAGTTAGTAACCCTTGGGAAGAGGATAAGAGGCATGGATTAACAGAAATATTGTCCCTCTAGAGTGCTAGTAGCCTCAAAATTAAAATAAAGGGAGTTAGTAACCCCTAAGCATGAACACTTCAGAGGTTAATAACCTCAGTTTTCTAAAACAATTACCCTTGAAAAACTATTATAACCCACATGAATCCTTGGTTTATTTATGACATTGTAATCTTTTGAGTAATGGAGAAAAAGATGAAGATGCAAGCTTATAGAGAGAAGTAGTTATAAAAGTGAGGGATGGTAAGTGATTAGAGCTACTTTGATTATGGCTACTTAAGAATGATAATGCTTGCTATTGATTAATCTTTGGATTAAGTATTATTGATGTTCTTTGCTATTTTGATTTCATGATTAAATTGATTCTTTGATATATGAATGAAGTCAAATTGATTTTTTGAAAATTATGATTTTTGATTAACTTACATTGATTTTGCTAAGGGACTAGCAAAGTTCAAGTGTGGGGGAAATATGATCGAGCTCAAATTATGCATATTTTTATAGCTATTTTTCTATACTTTTTACCACTTTTATATGCATTTATACCTTATTTTCTAAGTATTTGTGTTTTTAGTCTTTATGAGATGTGAAATTGAGAATTTGCTTATTTTCACTACTTTTGGAGCTATTTTGATGAATTTTTACACAGATATTAGCAAAGTAATTTTGAGTATAGATTTGGAGATGCAAAGTTCGTGTTTGAAGATTTCTTGAAGATAATTTGAAGATTTGAAGATCAATGAAGAATTATTTCAAAGAGCAAGAATTGAAGATTGGAGCTAAAATTGCAAAGGATTGAAGGCAAGCCCAGAAGAAGCCCTGAAGCTAAGGAATTTGGGATTATTTATATGGGAATATACTTAGCCCATATAAATCTATAATTGGAGTTAAAATCCCAATTTGTGGGCCTAATATCCAAAAGAATATTCAAATCCCGCACTAGTCCCGTAGATTTGCGACATAAGCCCGTTTTCAGCGCAGTCTCGGTAGAAAGGCCATAACGTTCTGCTCAGATGTCCGTTTTAAGCCCATGAGTACTCGTTGGAAAGCTAACTCCGATCTCTACAACTTTCCTTTGAAGATCGAAGCCCAATTCTGCTGATTTCAAGCCCGAATCTGCCGGTGAAGTTTCTGCAGAATTCCAGAAAATTCCAGAATCCTATTCTAACTTGGATTCTACTCTAGGATGACATCTAATCCTATTTGGAGTCTAAGTCAGCCGTAAACCGCCCTACCCTTGTTTCTCCACTATAAATAGCCATCTTAGGACTAGATTTTAGATGTAATTTTATTCTTCATAAGATATATTGTTTAGTCGAAGGTTTGGAGGAGAAAAACCCTAGGAGCCGTCGCCCCCTTCTCTTCCTCATCCATAGATAAGTTCTTTTCTTCTTATTTGTGGATGATCACTCAATTTATGAGTGAGTAATCCATTTCTTTTCTCCAATGTAGAATTTAATTGATCTCTTGACTAATTCCATGGTGAGATTTTGTGCTTTTATATGAGAATTTATTTGAGTATTTCTTGGATCTCTGTATGAATTCTATGTTGCTTGTTTTGATTGATTGGGTCGACACTTTCATGATAAATTGAGTTAGCATTAGCTAGATTAGGTTGTGAATTAATCACTCCAGCTTAATTTTATGTAGCAATTGGATGTGAATTAATCCTCCATCCAAGAGAGAAAAGAATCAATGGGCGAGAAATTTCTCATTGTGCTTGTTATTAAATTACTTGTTCTTCATGCTTTATTCCTAAGTGATCTCTAAGCCCTAAGAAAGTAATTGATTGCTGAAAGAGTAAAAGGGATAGATTGACTTTAATCGGTAATCTAATCTAATTAAGGTAATTTAGGTTAAGTCCGACAGGCTATTCAAGGTTCTCATAATCTTTAGATATCAATGATCCATGTTATTGTTGTCAAGAGGGATATTAATTCTATGTTGGAGGTTTCTATTTAATTGATTTTCTTATAATATTCACTGCCTTTGATTAATTGTTTTCTTTAATTTTCTTGATTGCTTTCTTAGTTAATTTACTTTTAGTTAGATTTAATTTTAATTCTTCTTTAAATTCTCTTTTTTAATTTGTTTTGTTTGAGAAAAGGAAGAGTCGTTCTCTCTGTGGGATCGACCCCTACTTATCCTAGCTAGTTTAGTTAGTAATTGTTGGGATAATTATTTTTATGATTGCTGACGACCGATCAAAGTGCCTTCAAGAAGAAGCCTCAGACATTTGAACAAGCCACGAAATTTCACAATAATGTTTTTTACATTTCAATTTAGTCTCAATTTTCACAACTTAACTGCAATGCATGATAGGATCTTTTTATTTTAGCTGGAATGTAAGGGGAGGTGGTCACTAAAGGAAATCCATCTAGCTCAAGAGTTTCCAAGAGAAAGGCTGATGAAGTGGTCAATACTCAAAGGAGAGTGCAAGCTCCAAGGCATGCAAGGGGAAGAAAAAGTTGTTTTAATATACTCATATTTAGGGTTTAGGGGGATATTAATGTTTCCTTTTGTGTATTTTTGGTATGTTATTATGCAAACATCTGAATTCAAATATGGCTTTGTAATGGGTAATCCCAAATTCAGGGCATGAGCCCTTAACAATTGATATACATATATTTTTGTCTATTGCAATGCAAGGTTATTTTTTAATGAATTCAGAAGCTTATTAGTTAATTTTATTATATTTCAAATATAATTTAAAAATTGCCTGATTTAATTCATCCCGATAGCGTTATATATCCTGAATTGGCAGTTTTGTAACGTTTGGTAGCTAATTGAATTTCGCGACGAACGTTATGTCCTGAATGAGGTATTTAGCCAATCACACGTGGCAGCCCTTCTCAAACTCTTCCGTGCATTTCGAAATATCTTGAATTGCTTAAACTCGATAATGTTATATCCTGAATTAACACTTCTATAACATTTGGTAGCTAATTGCATTTTTTTGGCAAATGCTATATGCTGAAATTTAGCCTTTTTACTACAAACAAAAAGTAGAATTATATTTTCCCCCCTCAACTGTAACATAGCAATAGATTTTAAAAAAATCTAATTTGTTATTTATTTATTAATTGATCGTGAGATCCTCTAAAATAAATCACATTAAACCAATATCACGTATGTGTATGAACTTTGCTACACGCCCCTTCATTTTGCTCCATACAATGTTCCCTTCTAACGTGTCCATCACATGTTAGACCACATGTTATCACTTTATTGGTCCCAGTACATCCTTTACAAATTTTAATTTTTCTAACCCTTAAAATAAAATTTTAATTTTAATCTGGGTTAAACTTAGTGAATTAGTTATTATTATACCTGCTATGAATTTTATGTACATATGCCCCAATGAGTGCATTTGGTGTTTTGTTTCTTTGACAAGTGTCCTTTATTAAACTTCTATTGCTTTTTTTTTTTTTTTGGTTTGTTTAGTTCACACCATAGAAGATTAGTGGAATATTAATGATACTTAGATAAGAACCAAATGTATCATAATCAATGTTGTTTTTTATTAAGATAAAGTGAATTTTTATTGCTTTTGTTTTGCATTTTCTTCTCTAAAAAATGCTTTAAAAAGTCAAAGTATTTATGAATTAAAATTTATTGGGTGAATAATAAATATTTAATGCTTTTTAAGTTTCAAGGTAACTACAATCTCTTGCATATAATATTCATGAAAAAAAAAACTATACGTTTTCTTCATGTAGAATTTAATTAAAAAACTATATATCAATTAAAAAAGCCAATTCAATTCGGGCAAAAAAAAACCAATTCAAAAATAATGAAAAAACTCATGACAAGAAATGAGACTTATAACTCGAACATGGTAAATAAGCATGTAAACGATCTTTAAAAAAACAATTATAATACAAACATTTAGAACAACATTTGTATGGATGAAAGAAAACAGCCCAAGCATAATCTCTAAATAACCAAAAAAATATTTGAACTTATAATTTGCTTTCCTATATAGAAATTTCTTATAAGCATATTTCAAATAAATTTCTTATCTTAATTTTCTTAAAAGAACTACTATAATAAAATACCTGCACACGAAGCACGGGAGGTAGGACTAGTATATTTTATTTCTAAAACCCTATAACAATATTATTAATTATGAAATTTACCCTTAAAATAAAAAAGAATAAATTGAGGCTAAACTTAGTGAAATTAATTAGTTTTGCATTTTATTTCTAAAACCCTATAACAATAAATTATTAATTTTGAAATTTACCCTTGGGGCTAAACTTAGTGAAATTAGTTTTATATTTTATTTCTAAAATTTCTATATATATATATATATATATATATATAATAAAAGAGCGCTGAGTTGTTAGCTCAACTGGTAGGTGCATCATGCCTGTATCGTGAGGTCCTAGGTTCAAGTCTCACGGAATGTGAGTTTAGTTTGTTGTTTATTTATTTGTGTATTTGGTAGGTAGATGACTTATTTATGACAGTTTTTTAATTTAATTTGAGTTGATTTCTCATCTAAATGTTTGGAGATATAGAGGTTTATTTTGTAATGAGATTTCACATGTACTCACTCAATAATAAAAAGAAAAATGACACATCAAAAGCAGACTTTTTATTCTTTTGAAATTAAAAAAAAAAATCTAGAATTGTTCTTTTCGGCCAAAAAAAACTAGAATTACATAATTTTTGGGTTGAGACAGTACTAATTGATTTGTTTATATCTTGGGGTCCAATTATATTATATATATATATATATATATAATTATATAGATTCTTTTTTTTCCCCTGGTTAAACAAAATACTAATACTTGTGCCAAAAAAAAACAAAATACTAATACGCGTCAGAACGTGAGTTGCAGTATTTGGTCTGTTCAAATCTGTACATGGTAACAAACATCTTACAATAATGCCATAATCCCACAATTTCAGCTCTCATCACTGTAACCCGCGTATTTATTTTTTATTTCCCTTTTATTTTTCTTCATTGCCTCTCTGCTCCTTGGGTTGGATACTTCCTAATAAAAATCAAACACACACAGAATTGAAGACAAAAAGTAGAAACAGATAGAAAAGAAGAAAAACGAATTTGGTGGTAAGAAACTGATATGTCAGGAGGAGGAACAACGTTAGAATACACACCAACATGGGTGGTGTCTGTTGTCTGCACTGTCATTGTCTTCATTTCTCTTCTTGTTGAAAGACTCCTTCACTTCCTTGGCAAGGCAAGTTTTCATATTACTTCTTACATTAATTTGTTTTCTCAGGTTTTGTCTTCTGATGAGAAAGCTGTTTTTCTAATGACCCTTTTATGCTTTATTTTCAGTATTTGAAGAAAAAGAATCAGAAACCTCTATTTGAGGCCTTGCAGAAGATCAAAGAAGGTCGAGAGAGATTTTCCTTTTTTTTTTTTTAAATAATCTGTAAAAGACATTGATAATTATGATTTAGGAATAAATATTCATTTTTTTTTTATTCAATGGGGTGGATGCAGAGTTGATGTTGCTGGGGTTCATCTCACTGCTATTGACAGTGTTTCAAGAAAGGATTGCCAAAATCTGTATACCAGAGGATTTGGCTAATAAATGGTTGCCTTGTCAGAAGAAAAAAGAAAAAACCAATGAACACTTTCAGACCCTTTTCTCCTCCTTTCTTCCTTATTATCATGGCAATGGCAATGGCAATGGGCGTCATCTTCTTGCTGAGGCCTCTGATCCTGCTGCCTTCTGTACTGCTAAGGTAGTTTCTTACTAAATGAACAGATTTCTCCATTTGAGATCTTGTCTTAATTTGACTATATTCAATTCATTTGCCCAAGGACAATCTTGTCTTTGCCACACATTTATATTCTATTAATAATCTGATATTGGGATTATTTGAATCCAAGGGAAAAGTTCCATTGTTATCAACTACGGCATTGCATCATCTTCACATATTCATATTTGTGCTAGCTGTTGTCCATGTGACTTTCTGTGCTCTGACCATTCTGTTTGGAAGCACAAAGGTAAGTTTCATACTCTTGTCACTCTCATCTTTTCTGATTGATCTTGATTTTCTTTTTTTGATCTAATTAATGTTCTAATTAATGTTTGAAACATGATTTTTATGATGCAGATCCATCAATGGAGAAGTTGGGAGGAAGAAGCTAAGGATATGGAATATGATCCAGAGGGAGGTATATAATTATAATTATAATAATAATAATAATAATATAATGATTGCTAATACATACCTAAGTTTACATATTTGGAGTTGGGTATATTTTTGCTATTCACTAATTAGTATAGCCAACTTGATATGATTCAAAATGCATTTTCTGATGTAGTGATGAAAGCAAAAGTCACCCAAGTCCAAGAACATGATTTTATCAGGAACCGCTTCCTCGGAATTGGAAAGAATTCAGAATTACAAGGATGGGTGGTAAGTGAAGATGTTGTTGGTATCATCATCATCATCATCTCATTTTAAGGTGTATTATTCAGTTCCAATATTAATTTCATGTTTATTTCCAACTGTAATAAAAAGGTAGTACAATTCCAAACAATTAGACCTTACTAATTAATGGACAGTTCAATGCAATGCAGGTTGCAGCATAAATTCTGGACTTGTAAATAACAAGTATTTTTGTTTTACTTTTAATTTATGAATGAATATGCATGCTAATCAGCAACTTGTGGCTTTGATTTGCTTTCCAGTATTCTTTTTTCAAGCAATTCTATGGATCTGTGACCAAATCAGATTATATCACACTAAGACTAGGCTTCATAATGGTAAGTCAATCAATTCAATTCCGTTCCATTGTTGATTGTTCACTCTACAACTACTGGTTTCACTAATTTCTGGAAAATTTTCCTTCAGACCCATTGCAGGGGAAATCCAAAGTTTAACTTTCACAATTACATGATGCGTGCACTTGAAGCCGACTTTAAGAAAGTTGTTGGGATAAGGTCAGTTATATATTATATATATGATAAAAGATTAAAGATGCTAACAAGTGTTCCTTGATAAATAAATATAGGAATATAATAGTAGTAATAATATTCTAATTTCTGTTTTAATTGCAGCTGGTATCTTTGGGCCTTTGTTGTCATTTTCCTGTTGGTGAATTTCGTTGGTAAGTTAGGGAAGTTGCTGTAATCACATAAAAAGATTTGTTAATTTTTACTTGAAAAAAAAAATGAAATTTTGGTTCTTTTTGTGCAGGTTGGCATACATATTTCTGGATAGCATTCATTCCCTTCCTTGTAAGCAAAGCAATTCCAAATAAACAGTAGTATTTTGTGTTCAAAAATACTTAATGGTTAATGTTTTCCTTTTGGCAGCTCTTACTTGCTGTTGGAACCAAGTTGGAGCATATAATCACACAATTGGCACAGGAGGTAGCTGAGAGACATATAGTGGTTGAAGGGGAATTAGTAGTTCAACCTTCAGATAACCATTTCTGGTTCAAGAGGCCCCGCCTCCTCCTCCGCCTCATTCACATCATTCTATTCCAGAATTCTTTCGAAATGGCTTTTTTTGCCTGGATATGGGTGGGTCAATTTCACTTTCATTAACATTATCAAATCTCATCCTGCTGTTAATTACTCAAATTAACAACTCTGAATCTGAATTGATCATTTTGATTCTTCCATTACATTTATGACAGGTGCAGTACGGTTTCAACTCATGCATGATGGGGCAAGTTCGATATATTATCCCCAGACTAGTTATAGGGTATGAACATTGAACAGAGCAGATAATCTTTCCTTTTTTCTGACTTTTCATACTCAAGGATTCATGCAATGCAAGCAAAATCTTATTTGATCAAAATTTTCAGGGTGTTTGTCCAGTTCATGTGCAGTTATAGTACCCTGCCGCTGTATGCATTTGTCACACAGGTAAAGTGAACCACAAACAAAACTCAATCTTCTTTTCTTTTTTTTCTGGCTGGTTTTTTAATCTATAAACAAACCTTAAAGGAAAATAATTAGTATATATATAATAATTTTTTGTATTTGTTTCTTGTTTTGAAGATGGGAAGTTCATATAAGAAGGCCATTTTTGAGGAGCACATTCGTGAAGGGCTTGTCGGCTGGGCTCGGAAGGCGAAAAAGAATAATAAGGGCACTGCATTCAAAAGGTCTTCCAATGGTTCCAGCCAAGTCGGACCAAAAGAGGAGTCTCCTTTGGTACTTGAGATGGCTGAGGCATATCATGGAAAGGAATCTGCAGTATGAAGAGGATAGGATAGAGCTACTATAGAGATTGAAACAAAAACTGTAAAATAGAGATTGACATTTGAGTTGGCAGTAGCATTTACTGCAAGTGGCCTAGCCATTTTGGTTTTGGTTTTGGTTTTGGTGCTGGGCTGTTCTTAGGTTAGGCTACTTATTAAAGTAACCATCTGCTTTGTACTTAATCTTGAGCTTTTCTGTCATCTGGTTTGTTGCAGCTACAGCAGCCCCTTTCTAACATTTGCTAAAATCCAAGCATTGAGGATTAGAGGTGGTAAAGTGAACCCGACCCGAAAAAAATTCGCCCGAAAATCCGATTCCGAATCCGAACTGAACCTGATTGACTTGAAAAAGTCAACTATCCGAACCCGCTTGAACCTGAACCCGAAAAGCTTAAACCCGAAAAAACCCGAACCCGAAAAAGCTCAAACCCGAAAAAACACGAACCCGAAAAAACCCGAATCCGAAAAAGCTCAAACCCGAAAAAACCCGAATCCGAAAATTTATGAAAATTTCATTTATGCCGTATAATTTTTCATATGAATAAATTTAAAAGGTAAATTAATAAATTACACAAAATTTGAAAAAGGTAATGACATTATTCATCCGGAAACAAGGGGTAAATGATCTGGCCAAAACCCAAACAGAACCCGAACCCGAATTAACATGACCCAAATTAACCCGAACCCGAATTAACCTGACCCAAATTCAACCCGAACCCGACTCAAGCCCGAACCCAATAACCCAAACCCGAACCCAACCTGATCCGCCCGTTTGCCACCTCTATTGAGGATACAATCAATTAAAGACAAATTAAACTTCTGTCACAAATAAATGGCATCGCTTAAAGCCATTTATATTCATCTAATTTCCTTTTCCAACACAACAATTTTTTTCTTTTCGGCTGTAAATGTTTGAAACCTTCAATTCATGAAAAAATCAGAACCAAAATGTGGGGATATGGGCAATTGGCAATTCAACTATGACTTACGGACACAATCATCTGTCTTTTGATTTGACAGGAACTCCCTTGTACATTGTAACACGATCCTTCAATGCATCTCGCCTAGGGCGTGCCACTTTGTTGTTAGGATCAAAAAGTATCACTTCTTCAAATGCTTTGAGTGCAGACTTATAGTCCTTTTTCTTCTCATATGCGTCACCAAGGTTGTTCCAGGCTGTGACATAGCCTGGTTGAAGCTTCACAGCAGTTTCAAATTGATTGATTCCTTTATCAATCTTCCCATCCCGGACATAACTGACACCAAGGGCATTGTAAACCTGTATATAGATGAGAAAAATAGAATTTGATGGCTTAATGTTTAGCAAGTCCCCAAGCAACATGACAAAATGGAAAATCTATGCTATTTATGTATTCATTACTTTTAGGGCTCAAATGGGGGGGCAAACTAACAATTGATGCCGTACAGCTTATGACCGCACCTCTAGCTAACTAAAATGTGATAACTTAAAGCAGTAACATTCATATTAAGATAGTTCACACAATTCTAGGTAATTCAAGCCAAGATGTGCATACCACATCCATCAAAGTACAATAATATATGGGACGAAACCGATTGTTCTGCCTGTAAGAGGCACAAAAGAATCAAAAGATATCATACCTGGGCAAGATCTTGATCATCTCCATCCCACTTCTCTATTGCCTGAAGCAAATATTTAGTAGCAGCTGGGTAAAATTTTCTTCTCAACATAACAGCACCAAGCTCAAAAAGCTCGGTTGCACTGGCGTCTCCACTTCTTACTTGCTCCTAAATTCACATAATAGTAATGAAAATCTTATCAAAAAGGGGCTGTTCCCTTGTAGTAAAGCCCAAGAAAAAGAGCAATAGACTTTTCTGCTTTTTTTTTTTTTTTTTTTGTTTATAGCTGAATAAGTCTCTGTTTAGAAGTTTAGAAATGTCAAGCATGTATAGACATAACTGCAAAAGAAACTTGTACCATTTCAAATGGCATCTTTTAGAAAAAAAACAGGCTCTTACCTGCAATTCTTTGGCAGAAAGGTCAAGTTCTCTACGTACAAGGACTTGACGAATCACAAAGAAGGTTCCAACCCCAAGCAAACCGAGTAGTAATAGCAGATAAGATAGCTGGATTCCTAACTCAAATAACTCTCCAATCTCGTACACTGGATTTCCGTTGGTAATTTCACTTGCATGTGCTAGTTGTGCAGAAACCAACCACAAAGCTTGACCAAAGAGGAAGGAAGACACCACGACCAATGGCTTCTTCACATTTGAGTTATCGTCCGTAGTCAGAAGGTTCTTCAAGGATTCTGCAACAAATTAATGACATCAGTTATTTGAATTCTAGTAAATCTAATGGAATCTAAGAGCAACAAATGTGTTAGGGGGGAAAAACGATGAGGTCTCTCAGACTTGAGTGAGAATCCTTCTGACTGACAGAAAAGTCACAAACTACAGCCACTAAAGTACAAAGTGAACAATAAAAATTCCTCATGCACTGCAAACTAGTTTGTGCCACTTATGATCACTAAAGTTTACAAGTGACATAAATTTTACCAGTACGAAAGGAAGCATCAACCATTATGTGAATAAGGTCAATTGTGTGCATTAATGTTGCGCATTCCAACTAACATGAAGTCCAGATTTACCAGTCTAGATTCAAGTTAGTATATTCTTTTTTCCTTCAAGTTATGCATAAGCCGTAAGGTATTTTAAGTGTCAAAAAATTGTCAAAAGCGCTCCGAGAATAAAATGGCGAAGAAGTTTCAAAGCACTATTCTGAACAAATAATGTCTTGTAAATATGTTTCTTTACATATTCAAGAAGTTCTGGTTTATTATGTGCTACCTAATTAACAATTGCAAGCTGAAATCATGGTAAGTTGTTTATCAACTCATTGAAAATCTAGCAACTGTTGGTTCAAAGAGTAAGACTCAACCCACAACTACAAATCTGAAGACAATACTGCTATTTTCCCTAATCCATAGTTTTAACCTCCATGTATAAATAGAACATGACATGCGTTTGTGTACCATCATTGCCAATCTTGTCATTCTAAGTTATTTAACCCACAATGGTCAGCACTTCAAAAGAATGACATGATAGAGTTCTGACTTTTTGACATGTGAATCATTTGTTTATAAGGTAGTGATAAATATAATACTGAAAAAATTTCATAAAAAAAAACGATACGAAAATGCTACAACCAAAACAATGTTTAATGAAGAAATGAAGGTATCGGAGACTACAAGCTTTTATGTGAGCTGCATTCTACCACTGCATGCTATAGAAATTCTTCATGTATTGATGATAAGAAACCAAATAACCTCTATGAGTAAATAGTAAATCAAAGAGAAAGGTAAATTACCATCAAAGTTTGCTGAGGCAAAAGATTTCATTGCCAGTTTCTTTTGAAACATCTGCCTTTATCCACAACCAATTAAAAAATAGAAAAAAAAAATTGTAAGAAAGCATGGAGTATAAACATGTTCTTTCTATAAGAAGATGCTACTGAATACACAGCACAGCTTAGATCAATGAGTATGTCCATGTAGACAGAAATGCAGGACTAGACAAAAGAAAATAGCATTGTCACAATTTACGAGTCACAACAAATCACAATAGGCGTAAGAGACAGCAGAAGATGAGGAATTTCACCCAATGAAGAAATTTAATTCCCGACAGGGTTCTCAGGCCAAATCAAAAAATCAGTCCTAATATTTTAGAATTTAAAGCTACATGCAATCGTTTACTTTGGTTTCTTTTAGTAGGTCGTAATTAAGTAGTATATCAGATGACACATACAATCAGTATTAATAGTAAGAGGGAACAAATTGAAGTAGCAAATTTTCTTATGAGAGAATTCAAGATTTGCTCTTAAAAATACCACCCCTAAAGTAGGGAGTGTACCAGAACACATACCTGTGGATTGATAAATCTTGTGGCACTTAGTCCATTGCCTGCCCCTGAGTTTCTTGAAGCAGGTTCACCACCATAGCACTGAACAATGGCCTGGACCAGTAAGCGCATCATTAATAGCATTATCATCTAGTTATAGTGTTATTTCCAAAATCTAAAGAGACAGGTAAAATCTTGGTTTTAGACCACCATAAATATCATAATTCGGCATCTTTAGCTATCTAATTTCTGTCCACTCTTTAAAACGCCTCCCTCTTGACCCCAAATATAGTTGTTAAAACCCAATTTTTGAAATACTAAATCCCATCATTTTCTACTTCCAACTTTTACAAGTGTTGGCATGCACACAGTTTCTGAACATCAAATATAGAAACCCAAACTACCCTTTACTCTTTTCTGACATGCACACAATTCCTGAACATCAAAAGTAGAAACTTTGCCATAAAGAATTCATAGGAATAACAGATTAAATGCAAGAAAAGAGTAAAGGGTAGTTTGGTTACCTGGAAAGAGAGCTTCCTGTGGGTGAACCTGAGAGACCCAGATGAGAGAAAAGAGTAAGAATGAGGAACGGTTGCTGAGAAGCTGACTTGGTAGTTGTGTAAAGGTGGAGATGAGATTGTGGTAGTTTGAAGAAGCATCTTTGTTTTTTACTTTTAGTTTCAACTTTCAATGTTCAAACATTAAAAACTCTGTTTCCGGTGAAATTTTGTAGGTCTCTACTTTCCTCTTTTGGGTTCGACTCCCTCACTTCGTCGCAGAGTTCGTTGGTGGTTGAAGATAAACATTACCCGTCTCTTTCCAACACTGAAGACTAAAAAAATCAGAAGATAAGGCTGCGTTTGGTATTCATAAGAGCTAAGCCTAAAAGGAAAAAAGACCAATTTGGGCCCAAAACTCTCAAACTTTGCTCAATTTAACCCCCCTGAACCCAAAACTTATGAGCTCACATAATTTCTCCCCCTAAACCCAAAACTATCCTCTTACTTGAATGACACCTTTAAATTACAACTAGCTTGTAACTTGGTCTTTGCCTGGATGAAAAACAATTGAAAAAATTATTTTGAATTGATAATGAGATTACTCAAAAATATTTTAAAATTGATTGCTCTTATTGAAATTTTAAAGTATTAAATTAATACAACATAATATAATAAAATTTGTTGGAGTTAACCAAGCCCAATAATATTTTTATGGGTTATTTATTTATTTATTTATTTAAGTTTAATTTAATTGAGAATTTTTAATTAGTGGGATCCATTAGGGTTTTAGTTTTCTCTAGTATAAATAGGGTATTATGTTTAAGGTTTCAGGTGAGCCTCAAAGAAAAGTCCAGGTTAGGTGAGGTTTGGGAAATTGCCCAAAGGATGCCTCTATTGAAACTCAGTTAAAATTGTGTTTTTGTGTTGGAGCCTCCATAAAAAATTTGTTTTTATGAATTGAGTTTTTGCAATTAATTAAAGTTTTGTGTGTTTTGATATTTTTCTCCTCTCAATCAAATCAAAGTTTTTGCTCCTACAATTGGTATCAGAGCCAAGGTTACGTCCTAGGTGGTGTGGAAATTTTGACTGGGGGAGGAGAAAAGAAAAGAAGATTACAGATGCATTTTGTGCAGGGAATCTCCATCAAATTTGATGGGAAAAATTCGTTTCATGAATGGGCTACTTTGATGCAAAATTATTTGAAAGCGGTAGATCGTTGGGATGTTGTTGAGAAGGGATTTGTTATACCAGCTGATATGGATTTTTTGACAGATGCGCAGAAAGAAGAATTGGTAAGTTTTCGTTATAAAGATCGTTTGGCTCTTACCTTTATTCGAATGATTGTGCGTGTTGGATTGTCAGTTTTTGATGAGATTTATAATGCGAAGTCGTCAAAAGAGGCCTTGGATATTTTGATTCAAACTTATTCAGATTAAACTTATGATATAGATGACAAATTTGTGGATGGGAAGGAAAAGATATTTGATGATGACATATCTCGATTATCAAAAGTCGAGGTTGAAGATCTTGGTTCGTGGGATTCTAGTTTTGATGCAAAGTTTTCTGTTGAAGTCTTGAGATTGTCAAAAATTGACTTTGAATGTTTGTGGGATTCTAGTTTGGATGCAAAATTTTCTGCTGAAATTTTTAGATTGTCAAAAATTGATCTTGATGGTTTGTTTGAAAAAGTAGTTTTTGAAGATACCATGGTTGATATAATTGCACATGAGGGTTAAGAAGAAAATTCAATTGATGATGAGTGGGTTGAGGTTTTTAGTTTGGATCAGGTTGAAACAGAAATTGTTGATTTATTTGGGATTGAGAAAATTTGAAGTCTTGATTTACTGGTATGGAATTTTTTGATGAAGGGAAAAACATGAAAGATTTTGGTGCTGATTTCTTTCATGATGAATGGGTGAAGATGGATCAATTCTTTGAAACTAAGAAACAGTTTGGCAAATTTGAAGATGAAGCAGTTCCTCGTGTGAAGATGAAGATCCAATTTAATTGTAAGAAGAAGATGCTGCATGCTTTGACTACAACAACAACAATTGCATTGGAGATTCAGGCGATTGATGGTATTGGTTCATAGATCATGAAGAGCTTGGTTTAAGGCAGGCTATGTTGGAGTTAAACCAAGCCCAATAATATTTTTATGGGCTGTTTATTTATTTATTTAAGTTTAATTTAATTGAGAGTTTTTAATTAGTGGGGTCCATTAAGGTTTTAGTATTTTCTAGTATAAATAGGGTATTATGTTTAAGGTTTCAGGTGAGCCTCAAAGAAAGCTCCAAGTTAGGTGAGGCTTGGAAAATTGCCCAAAGGATACCTTTGTTGAAACTCAGTTAAAATTGTGTTTTTGTGTTGGAGCCTCCATAAAAAATTGTTTTTATGAGTTGAGTTTTTTCAATTAATAAAAGTTTTTGTGTGTTTTGATATTTTTTTCCTCTCAATCAAATCAAAGTTTTTGCTCCTACAATATGCAGCTGTAAAAGTGGCATATATACCTGAAAGATCCAAGAACACAAAGGCTTAAACTTTTGGGTTTAGATTGGTATCCGACAGGTATATATGGGCCACACTGGTGGGTCTCGTAACGACGAGACCGGGTTGCTCTCTCTCCTACAAATGGTATCAGAGCTAGATTCGATTGGAGTTCGGTGGTGCGGCTGTGCTAAAAAAAACAAAAACAATGGTGTGGTATTTCTGGAGGAAAAAAAACAATTGGGTGCACAGATGGTGCAGGGTGTGGTTAAGTGTGAACAAGCCCAAAAAGAATGGGCCACTTAACTGGTTATCCAAGAAATATCGGGTTTGCCGCACGAGGGAGAGTTGTCACATTTGAACGGGGGAGTTTGTTGGAGTTCATATGTTAATGTCACATCCCACATCAGAAAGGGATGGGCTGTAAAAGTAGCATATATACCTGAAAGATCCAAGAACACATAGGCTTAAACTTTTTGGTTCAGATTGGTATCCGACAGGTATATATGGGCCACACTGGTGGGTCTCGTAACGTGGAGACCGTGTTACTCTCTCTCCTACAAAATTTAGCAATATAAAAATTATTGAAGTTAAAGGACATCCAAATATAAAATAAAATGTTTGGAATATTTAATTCTCCTCCAAAATAAAAGAAACCAAATCCTTTTTTCATTTCTCCTTTTTATCAAATAATCACTTTCATTAGCTAGAGAATGTGTGCTACATTGGCTTCTCTATTTACAAATTGAAACGTACAAAATAAATCAAATAGGATTGTCAAATCTCTAATTTCATCTATAACTACCAACATACTAAATACACAAACAAATAAATTATAAAGTAAACTCATATTCCGTGAGAGTAGAACCCAAGACCTCATGATTCAGGTAGACTGGAACTAAGTGTCCAGCACATTTCGACAGTATATTATGGTTCTACTACAATTAGATATACTTATTATTTTAAATAAAGAATTTATGTATATAAAATTTAATTAATTTAGTACTTATTTTTTAATTATTTTTACATAATGAAAGTTTTTTCTAATCTTATTAGCTTTTCAATAACCTCGTAAATATTTTTAGTAATCTTATAAGTTTGTTAATAATAATGAAAATTTTTCATAAACCTTACTAAGTTTTTTTGTAATCTTATCAATCTTATCAAAATAGAGGCCTTATTATTAAGGTATTTAAAAACCTTATGACGTTTTTTTTTATTTAGTGATGTTATAAGCGTTTTAGTCACCTTTATAAGCATTTATACATAAATTATATATATATATACACTATTGTTTGATGTGAAGAATGTAAAGGTTCTCATCCTTGTTTCTTTTATGCAAGAGTGGGGTATAAAATCTAAATAAGAGATTGCAATTGTGTCAAAATAAGAAATTTATTAAGAACACTATTAAATTACAAGGAAATGAGATTCTATGATCTCGGAATGCTTGATTACAAGAGCTTCGATAAGATGTAAGTTAAGGGAACTATTCCTAATTTGTAAGGTAATCTACTTCTAAATGTTACTTCTAAAAATATTTTCTTAACTTGGTTTTTGATGAATTTGCCAACCCATTGGACATAAGAAAAACTCCTATTTATAATGTCCAATTAGTGGTTAATTAACCACTCATCCACATTAATTCAACATGTGAATTGCATTTAATTTGATCCCATTAAAAGCGGGAAGTAACCGGCCATTAACTCACTTAATTAACTATAATTAGCTTCCTTAATTTAACTATCAAGGCTTCATTATCTCATTAGCCCAATAATAATTAAATTTAGCCCCAAATATACTTTGATTCAATCCCTCCAAAAAACCCAAACACATAGGTCCGGCCCTAGTACATAATTTGCAACCCAACAACTATATATTATTATTATTATTATTATTATTATTATTATTATTATATACTATATATCCTACATATTATTTTTGTAATCATGTGAAATTACTAAATGCTCCTTCTAACTTTTAACCTGGAATGACCTTATCGTCCCGTGTTAGTCATTTCTCACATGCGGTTACACTGAATCGATTCGTATTTCATCTCTCTATAACCTCATAAATCATATTCATAAATCATATTTATTATATTTAAACCCACAGAAAATGCGTTCACATTTACATAGCCAAAAAAAAAAAACTATAAAAATTGACTCATATGATAATAACAAATTTTAATTAGATTGATTATGAGTAGTTTTTGAGTAAAAATGTAATATATAAATAAAAATATAATATTAAAATAATTAATAAATAACCGGGTTCGGGACCCGAACCCTACCTGAATCCGTCACGGATACTAAAACTACTACCCGTACCCTAACCTAACCCGATTATACAATACCCTAACCCTACTTAATCGGGTCGGGTAGTGCCGAATACCCTATTAACTACTACCCACTTGCATCCCTAGGATTTATTTTTAAGGATATTTAACAATATATTTTTAAAGGATTTATTTGTGAAGGATATATTATGGGTGATATATATTACATTATTAGGTGTGGAAACAAGTATTCACTTGCAAAACAAATAATAGGTATAAACAAGTATACCCACATTAAAATTCCCCGTAGCGCAAGCACGGGGTACCCCTCTCGTATATACTATATATTATTTTTAATGACTATGGAAATTACTTAAAGGCCAAATTAAGGATTAATGTGATGTCTCCTTTTGGCTTTTTTTTTTTGTCTTTTTTCACTTTTCGGGTGCCTAAAAAGGCCCTCGATGAATTTCCTCCCTTACTTTTCCTGCTGTCCTTTTTTGTAATTTACTATTTTTATATTTATGATTAAGTGTGTTTTAATTACATATTAATTGTGTGTGGATATTAGGATTTACCGGTTCAACTCCTCTGCTGGAATTCCAAAGGATTGGTGCTATAAATTTATCTGCAATAATGGTTGATTCATGGGTAAACTATTGACATTCCAGTTCTATTTTCCTTTCGTCTTCATTTCTATTTGGGTGGATTTCTTCTTCCCTAACATTTCTCTGAATTTGTTTCATATGGACTCCGTTTTGTTTCCTAAAATTTCTAGGTGGTCGTTGATAAGATCCTTCCATTTAATTTAGCAGCGCCTTAGGATGGCATAACCTAAAGTGGGGAGTTTTCACTTCTCACCACAACATTTTGAGGTAAATATGGATTTATTTGTTGATTATATTATTTGATACTTAAATTTAACATTCCTTATTCCTCTTTTATTTTACAATTTTTTTTATCATTCGACTACCTTTTTATTGAGGTTTCTATTAGTTGTTTATGTTTAATATATTTTCACATTTCCAAAAGTACAGTTAACCAATGCTAAGTACAATCATTTTGTGATGCATTGTGTAAATTACATATGCTCCTGCAAATGCTCTCAACTAATTCAATTTTCCTACTACAACTATACATGCTCCTTGACTACAAAGAATTAGGCCTTCTGTATGCAGAAGCCAAATTCTTCTACCTACCCGAGTTCATTAATTTAACAATTGCAATCAAGATTAAAAAATGACCCTAGCATACTATGTTTTTTTAGATTATCAACATACATTTCAAGCAACAATTAATATTAGCTTTATTTTGATGAATTATCTAAAGATTGAGGAGTAGAATAGTAGCTTTATTCTGATGAATTACCTAGAGAAGGAGTAGAATTTAGGTAATGCACATTTAGAATGAAAGACAGGTCATGTATTTTGCTTTATATATGCGAATTATTCGTTTTGATGTGATACGAATCTAGTTGCTTTAGGTTCAAATCCACCTTTGAGACCCAACAAAGATCAACTTGAAATCACCAAACTTCTAGACTTGTAGGAATCGATCAACCTATCCCAAAGATCTCCTCTTCGTTCGTCGGCCTTAGACCTTCAATTAGACCTGGAATTGAACACCTAAGATCACAAGATTCGCAAATAATTAAGCTCATAAGACCTAATTGTTTGCTAGGACTCTACAAGATTGAAGAACCCTAAAGTATGCTCAAACTAGAACAATGAAGCTAAGATAATCAATTGGGTGAATAAACCTCAACTTTATTTGATAAACTTAACTTGTGTTTAGAAGAGGGGTTTGGTCCCTTTATATAGGCATAAAGTCGACACCCTCTCCTAATCCTAAAGCCATAAGGGTGACATTACATAAAAGAAGGAACAAGGAAATAGCCTACTCCTTGTCCTACTAGGAAAAGTAAATAACATTACATAATTAAGCAAGGATTGGACTTAGTCAAACAAGGCCCAATCCAATGTCATTTAAACTAATTAAATAGCTAATCTAAGATAGAATTAAGGCCCATATGGCCGAATTACACAATGAAAGCATTGGGACTCATCGATTTCAAGTAAGGTACAAAGCTTGGAATCGATGGGAATATTCCTATGCTTATCGACTTCAATGCTCTTCAATTGATCTTCAATGGACTTCAAGCCTTCAAGATGAGTTCGAACAAAGCTTGTTAATGCATCTCTAAACTTCTTAGCTCTTGCTTTAGTCATCGGACCTAAAGGCATCTTCAAAGGATCAAATGGCATCTTTTTGGTGAATTGCGATTCCATCCTCTCCTTTAAGCTTGTCCATGCTTCCTTACAGCCCTTGATCATCCTTTCCATGATCAAGTAGTTGTATTAGATTCAAATCCAACCTTTGAATATCCACCAAAGTCGACTTGAACTTCTTCAACTCCTAGACTTGTATGTCGATGATCTTCACAAAGCTATCCCTCCTCTTTCGTCGGCCTTAAGCACTCAATTAGACCTGCAATTGAATTCTCAAGATCACAAGATTCACAAAAAACTAAGTTATCTCAACCTAATTACTTGCTAGGACTCTACAAGATGAAGAACCCTAAGTTTGCTCAAACTAGAACAATGAAGCCAAAGAAATCGATATGGGTATAAACCTCTCAACTTTATTGATTAACTTGACTTCACTTTTACAAGAGATATTGGTGGCCTTATATAGTGATAGGGTCAACCAAAATCCTAAAATAAATCCTAATTTTCGTCCAAATATAAGGGCTAGGGAAAAACTAGTCCTTACCCAACTAGGAAAAGGAAATAAAGACATAATTAAACAAGGATTGGACTTAGTCAACCAAGGCCCAATCCAAATAAGGTCCAAACTTAAAAATAAGCTAATCTAAGATAGAATTAAGCCCAAACAAAGATAACTAATGATAATGGGCTCATGCCATGATGTCAATCCGGCCATCTAGAATCAATAGCAAGCAATGTGATGAACTTGTAATTGATTTGTAATTTCTTGCCCAAATCATCAACAAAGCTCTTCAATTGAACTTCAATGGTCTTCAAGTCTTCAAGATGAGTTCGAACAAGGCCCATGAGTGCATCCTTGAATCTTTTAGCTCTTGCTCTTGTCATCGGACCTAATGGCATCTTCAAAGGATTAAATGGCATCTTAATGGCATCTTCTTGGTGAATTACGATTCCATCCTCTCCTTTAAGCTTGTCCATGCTTCCTTGCAGCCCTTGATCATCCTTTCCATGCTCTCCATGCTTGTCTTCAAGTCTATAATAAGTCCTTGGCGCATAATTCCTTCCATGATAAGCCTTGGGCGCATCATTCCCTCCCCCTTGAAGAAGATTTGTCCTCAAATCTTGCTTGTATTGCACCACATATGGAAATCTCTCAATGACCTCGTATTGCACACCATATGGATGGAGTTCAATCTCTTTAATTGGTGGAAATCCACTAGCAATTTTCCCACAAAAGTAAGCTACGGGCTTCTCTCCTTGCATCAAAACAACTCCAATTCCTACAAAATTACTGAAAAGAGACACAATATTGCTTGGAATATCTCCAGCCAAGTTGTTAGTATCCATTAGTGTATTTCTGAACAAAGGTAAGATCAAGTCAGAATTATCATGCAAAGCACTCTTAATCTCACTTTTAGTAGCAAAATAACACTCTTTAACAACTTCCTTAGAAATCTCTTTCTTTTCACGCAAAACAGAATTATTTTCAATGCCATCAACCAAAACAGAATTATTTTCAATGCCATCAACCAAAACAGAATTATTTGCAATGCTATGATCAACCAAAACAGAATTATTTGCAATGCTATGATCAACCAAAACAGAATTATTTGCAATGCTATGATCGACCAAAACAGATTTGTTTTCATCACAATTAGCATCCAAAACAGATTTAGTATCATCACAAACAACACTTAAAACAGATTTAGTGTCATTGCAAACAACACTCAAATTAGGTTTAGTATCATCGCAAACAACATCAAAAAGACTCTTTTCAACTAAGGTTGTTTTATCATCAAAACAATCATCTATTTTAGGTTCAAATTTACTCTTTTCTTTGGCCCTAAATTCAGCATCCAATTTAGCAAAATCATCTCTCACTTTAATTTCATCTTTTAAGGCATCTTGAAGTGATAAAGGAATTAAAGTAAAGGGCTTCTTACCACACATGAGAGTATATTGGTTCGTCTCACCATCATGTTGAACTTTGTTGTCATATTGCCATGGTCGTCCAAGTAGTACATGGCATGCTTGCATGGGTAAGACATCACACAAAACATCTCCCTTGTACCTACCCAAAGAAGGAGAAACTAAAACTTGTTTGTCAACACTAAATTCTTCTTTTTCATTGAAACAACCTAAGTTGTAGGGTTTAGGATGATTAGAAGTAGGTAGTTGTAACTCTTTCACCAAATAATCACTAATTATGTTTTTACAACTCTTCCCATCTATAATCACACTACTAGGCTTCCCATTCGCATACATCCTAGTGTGAAACAAATTCTCCCTATGAACATCCCCTTTCACATAAGCTCTCAAAGTTCTCCTATCTACCAAACTAAGTAAAGCTAACTCATTACCATCCCCATTAGAATCTAGGCTAAAAATACCCTCTTTTACTCGTTGCATTTTATCAATCATGGTATCCACTCTTTGTATCATAGTTTGCAACATCGCAGCCAAGTCGTTGGCTTGATTTTGTTCTCCTTGTTGACCCTCCATGGTACCTACACAAACAACAAAAATTAGTAAAAATCCTCACAAGTGTGTGTGCTTATACCTTTGACTTGTGCTCTCGTGTTTGTACTCAAGTCCTATGGATTGGCGGTCCACTACTCTCTTAATGATCTCACAAGATTTGCCTTTTACTAGCTTCAATAGGCCTAATAAGAGCAACTCCTAGAGCACTCCTTTCTTCTCGTGACCTACTTGAGGAACAAACAATTAGTAGCAAAGTTATTTGTGAATCAAAAGAAAAGTGATCTTAAACCAAACCAAACCAAACCACTTAATGCAGGCTCCTTATGTCGAATTCCTTCTCCAAAGTTGCTGGACAAAACTCAATCAAGCACAAATCACAATATCAAATCGGTTAGCATAAACCCTAGTACCACTTGTCTCCTATTTTGTACCACTTGAATCCAATAGGGTTTGTAACCTGAAATTCTTCAAATCAAATCACAATTAACAGCAAAAGCAATCCAAGGATCTCAATTACACAATCAATTAGAGTTATTGCAACTAAATTAGATTAATTGCACAAGAAAACCCTAATCCCCAAATTTCCCAAACTAAGAACCCTAGTTTCTGGAAAAAATCGATAACAGCACAGATTTTTTTGATTTTTTTCAATATTTTTCCCAGAAATATCACACCAAAATAAGTTTAAAGCTCAAATTTCACAGCTTTCCGAGCTCAAACGAATCCAGAACAAAAATCACAAGTTTCTGGTCGAATTTTTTTTATTTTTTTATTTTTTTATATTTTTCGATATAACTACTAGTTATGAGGGACTCAAATCTGAAATTTCAAAGTAAAACGATGCAAGATAAATCGGCTATGAATTTTAGAATTTTTCAAGAAGGTGGTGCGATGAGTGTTTGGGTGTGTTGTGATGGATGAAAACGTGATGATTGATGTATAGAAGGATAGATTTACCGATTGAAGATGACAACCTATGCTCTGATTACCAATTGATACGAATCTAGTTGTATTAGATTCAAATCCAACCTTTGAATATCCACCAAAGTCGACTTGAACTTCTTCAACTCCTAGACTTGTATGTCGATGATCTTCACAAAGCTATCCCTCCTCTTTCGTCGGCCTTAAGCACTCAATTAGACCTGCAATTGAATTCTCAAGATCACAAGATTCACAAACAACTAAGTTATCTCAACCTAATTACTTGCTAGGACTCTACAAGATGAAGAACCCTAAGTTTGCTCAAACTAGAACAATGAAGCCAAAGAAATCAATATGGGTATAAACCTCTCAACTTTATTGATTAACTTGACTTCACTTTTACAAGAGATATTAGTGGCCTTATATAGTGATAGGGTCAACCAAAATCCTAAAATAAATCCTAATTTTCGTCCAAATATAAGGGCTAGGGAAAAACTAGTCCTTACCAACTAGGAAAAGGAAATAAAGACATAATTAAACAAGGATTGGACTTAGTCAACCAAGGCCCAATCCAAATAAGGTCCAAACTTAAAAATAAGCTAATCTAAGATAGAATTAAGCCCAAACAAAGATAACTAATGATAATGGGCTCATGCCATGATGTCAATCCGGCCATCTAGAATCAATAGCAAGCAATGTGATGAACTTGTAATTGATTTGTAATTTCTTGCCCAAATCATCACCAAAGCTCTTCAATTGAACTTCAATGGTCTTCAAGTCTTCAAGATGAGTTCGAACAAGGCCCATGAGTGCATCCTTGAATCTTTTAGCTCTTGCTCTTGTCATTGGACCTAATGGCATCTTCAAAGGATCAAATGGCATCTTAATGGCATCTTCTTGGTGAATTACGATTCCATCCTCTTCTTTAAGCTTGTCCATGCTTCCTTGCAACCCTTGATCATCCTTTCCATGCTCTCGATGCTTGTCTTCAAGTCTATAATAAGTCCTTGGCGCATAATTCCTTCCATGATAAGCCTTGGGCGCATCATAACGCAACCCCCTAATCCTAAAGCCTTAAGGGCGGTTTACACATAAAGGAAAGAACAAGGAAATTGCCTAAGCCTTGTTCAACTAGGAAAAGTAAATACATAACTTAATTAAGCAAGGATTGGAGTTAGTCAAACAAGGCCCAACCCAATGTCTTCTAGACTAAATAAATAACTAATTTAAGATAGAATAAAGGCCCAATTGGCCGAATTACACAATGATAAGATCAAGGCTCAACGATTTCAAGTAAAGTGCATAGCTTGGAATCGTCGGGAATATTCCTTGGCTTGATGTCTTCAATGCTCTCCAATTGATCTTCAATGTACTTCAAACCTTCAAGATGAGTTCGTACCAAGCCCAATAAAGCTTCCTTGAACCTTTTAGCTCGAGCCCTTGTCATAGGACCTAATGGAAAGGCTAAAGGGTCAAATGGCCGGTTGTGCCCGGGTTGTGCCCGGTCTTGTGCGATTGGACCATGCCATGGCCGGTCATGTGCGATCCCTCCATGCAATGGCCGGTCTTGTGCGATGGCATCCTCTCCATGCTTCCTTTCAAACCGGGATCAACCATAGCAGCTTCTTGAATATCCGAGACATCTCCAAGTTTATCCGAGGCATGATCTCCATTAGCTCCATTGTGCTCTTCAAGACCATGATAAGCCCTTAGCGCATGATCGGTCGTCAACAATCATAAAAATAATTATCCCAACAATTACTAACTAAACTAGCTAGGGCAAGTAGGGGTGGAACCCACAGAGAGATCGGCACTTCCTTTTCTCAAACAAAACAAATTAATAAAGAGAATTTTTAAAAAGAAATTAAAATTAATCTAACTAAGTAAGCAATCAAGAAAATTAAAGAAAACAGTTAATGAAAAGCAATGAATATTACGAGAAAATCAATTAAATAGAAACCTCCAACATAGAATTAATATCCCTCTTGACAACAATAACATGGATCATTGATATCTAAAGATTATGAGAACCTTGAATAGCCTGTCGGACTTAACCTAAATTACCTTAATTAGATTAGATTACCGATTAAAGTCAATCTATCCCTTTTATTCTTTCAGCAATCAATTACTTTCTTAGGGCTTAAAGATCACTTAGGAATAAAGCAAGAAGAACAAGTAATTTAATAACAAGCACAATGAGAAATTTCTCGCCTATTGATTCTTTTCTCTCTTGGATGGAGGATTAATTCACATCCAATTGCTACATAAAATTAATCTGGAGTGATTAATTCACAACTTAATCTAGCCAATGCTAACTCAATCTATCATGAAAGTGTCGACCCAATCAATCAAAACAAGCAACATAGAATTCATACAGAGATCCAAGAAATACTCAAATAAATTCTCATATAAAAACACAAAATCTCACCATGGAATAAGTCAAGAGATCAATTAAATTCTACATTGGAGAAAAGAATAGGATTACTCACTCATAAATTGAGTGAGCATCCACAAATAAGAAGAAAGAACTTATCTATGGATGAGGAAGAGAACGGGGCGGCGGCTCCTAGGGTTTTTCTCCTCCAAATCTTCAACTAAACAATATATCTTATGAAGAATAAAATTACATTCAAAATCTAGTCCTAAGGTGGCTATTTATAGTGGATGAACTTAGATAGGGCGGTTTAGGGCTGACTTAGACTCCAAGTTGGATTAGATGTCATCCTAGAGTAGAATCCAAGTCAAAATAGGATTCTGGAATTTTCTGGATTTCTGCAGAAACTTCACTGGCAGATTCGGGCTTGAAAACAGCAGAATTGGGCTTCGGTCTTCAAAGGAAAGTTGTGGAGCTCGGAGTTAGCTTTCCAACGGCTACTCATAGGCTAAAAACGGACATCTGAGAAGAAATTTATGGCCTTTCTACCGAGACTGCGCTGAAACCGGGCTTATATCGCAAATCTGCAAGATTATTGCGGGATTTGGATATTCTTTTCGATATTAAGCCTACAAATTGGGATTTTAACTCCAATTATCGGTTTATATGGGCTGAGTATATTCCCATATAAATTATCCAAAAATTCCTCAACTTCAGGGCTTCTTCTGGACTTGGCTTCAATCCTTTGCAATTTCCATTCTTCAATTCTTGCCCCTTGAAATAATTCTTCAATGATCTTCAAATCTTCAAATTATCTTCAAGAAATCTTCAAACACGAACTTTGCATCTCCAAATCTATACTCAAAATTACTTTGCTAATATCTGTGTAAAAATTCATCAAAATAGCTCCAAAAGTAGTGAAAATAAGCAAATTCTCAATTTCATATCTCATAAGACTAAAAACACAAATACTTAGAAAATAAGGTAAAAATGCATATAAAAGTGGTAAAAAGTATAGAAAAACAGCCATAAAATATGCATAATTTGAGCTCGATCATATTTTCCCCCACACTTAAACTTTGCTAGTCCCTTAGCAAAATCAATGTAAGTTAATCAAAAATCAAAATTTTCAAAAGATCAATTCGACTTCATTGATATATCAAAGAATCAATTTAATCATGAAATCAAAATAGCAAAGATCATCAATAATACTTAATCCAAAGATCAATCAATAGCAAGCATTATCATTCTTAAGTAGCCATAATCAAAGTAGCTCTAATCACTTACCATCCCTCACTTTTATAACTACTTCTCTCTATAAGCTTGTATATTCATCTTTCTCTCCATTACTCAAAAGATTACAATGTCATAAATAAACCAAGAATTCATGTGGGTTATAATAGTTTTTCAAGGATAATTGATTTTAGAAAACTGAGGTTACTAACCTCTGAAGTGTTCATGCTTAGGGGTTACTAACTCCCTTTATTTTAATTTTGAGGCTACTAGCACTCTAGAGGGACAATATTTCTGTTGATCCATGCCTCTTATCCTCTTCCCAAGGGTTACTAACTCCTTTTATTTAAAGAGAAGAGTGACAACAATGGAGTTTTTTTTTTTTTTTTTTTTCAGAAAATATCTCTTCTCCTCTTGCATAAAATCACTTCTTTATGAAAACAATTTTATTACCCTTTATATTGATAGTCCCCCACACTTATTCTTGACAAATCTATAGCATGCTTTCTTAATTGTAACTTGAATCAAAATTCAATACAAGTTCTAGAAATAGATAATCATGAAAGCAATGAATAATAAGATCATATCACAAACTCCAATTATACCTAATTCTAAGAAATCAAAACTTCTTACTATAAATTAATCAAAGAATAAAGCATTATTAAAAATTCTAAACATTCATCAATCATAATCAAATCAATCATTCAATATATGCTTGAAAAATCAAATAGATTGAAAAATCATCAAAATTTTATTTTTCAAAAATCAATTTGTCGAAAAATTTTCAAAAATTGGGGAAAATAGGCGATAAAAAACAATCATATTTTTATCCTAGATTCTCATGCAAAAGACTATCATATGATTCAATAATCAAACAATAATCCTATCGAGTATTCACCCCCCCCCCCCCCCCCCCGCGCACACTTAAAATTCACATTGTCCTCAATGTAAAAGCAATCATAAAATCAAAGCATGCAAAATAACTTACCAAAATTAAAAAGTTAAGGTTCATGAAATATACTTGGGCGGCTTTGATAAAGATAATTACTCGAACAGAAAGACAATAAAAATTAAAGTGATAGGAAAATAAAACTAGATAGTTTATTAATGAAACTTGAAAAATAAAGACATAAGATAAAGAAAAATTAAAGATAAAGCATAAACTAAATAACTAAACCTAAGATGCTTAAAAATAAAATCATAATTCTAGAAAAAATAAATTAAAATTAAAATCCTAATTTTAAACCTAAATTGGTTTAGGAATAGCCTTCTCCAATAAATTGAAGAGGTTTTCCAAATTCCCAATTATAGTATCAAAATCCTCTCTTAGGCTAGCAACTTGATCACTTAAATCCTTAATTTGAGCAAGGAAAGGATGAGATTTTTCCTTATTTTCCTTCTCTTGATTCACTTCTTCTTTTCCTTCCTTATTTTCATCATTAGAAGCATCACTTGATTCAGAAGCAGAAGCAATTAGCACGATATCATCTTCACCTTGACCTTCTTCATACAACGGATCTCTTGGTCCAATTGGAATTGAGGACTTATCCTTCAATTCTTCCACGGTAAAAACAGTACCAACGGGTGCAGTTCTCTGTTGATTAGATGAAGAAGCATAAAAAGGATCATGAAACTGTTGAGGAAAAGGGGCACATCGCATATGAGGTCTATAGGGTGGCCTATAGGGCTTGGTGCGATACCCATCAATCCTTGGCATAGGAAAAGGCTTACTCCAAGGTGCAACATGAGGTCGAATTCTCCCATTAAAATTCCTCGGGTGAGAGAATCGATTTCCATAGGGATGGAAACGCTTTTCAAATTCTTTCTCAGCTCTTTCCTTTGATCTTATAACAGCTTCATGCGACTTGTTAGCTTCGTCCCAAAGAAATTGATAAATCATCCTAGCTTTGAAACTGGGTTTAGCCTCAATTTCATCCTTAGGTAGCAATGAAATCATACTCAAGAGTTCATGACAATCTTGGCGAAGAAAACTTCCTTGAAATTTTGGACCGAATTGAGAAGCTCCAATTCGATAAAATTGATCCTTAAACTTCTTGAGTTGAACTTCAAAATCCATGGTAGTTGATGCTAGCATCATCGACATCTTCAATTAGAAAGGGGTTGTCCCTTAATAGTCGACTTCCTTGTCGACTTGCTTCCTCTAATCGACTTTGCTCTAATCGACTTCTCCTCCAATCAGCCTTGCTCTCAAAAATTGCTTTTTAACCGAATTCTTAAGCTCAAAATTGCTTCTTGTGATTTGATGAATAAAGAGAGAAAATAGAGGTGCCTTTATATAGTGATCAAATTCTAGTTCTAAGAGGATTTTTTTTTAGTTAGAGTAAAAAGTAAGAAACATACCTTGATTAGGAATATTTTACCTATATGGAAAAGGTGTTGGTGTTGGAAATCAATTAGGAACTCAATTTCCTAGTTAATATAGGAAATTAAAATCCTAACACACTTTGCATGGGCATGGCGCGGCACTTGCATGGTAGGATATGGCCGGGCATGGCTCGGATCAGAGCCGAGCAGGTCCTGGTGGTGGCGCGGGACGCGGGCTGCTGCTGCTGATGCTGTCTCGGCATGGAGCAGAGTGGTGCGGCTGCTGCTGCTGGTGCCTCGGGCTTGGCCGGGTGGTGCTTGGCTGGTGCGCGGCATGGCTGGTTCTCGCTCGATGATATCCGGTGCTGTTCAGCTATAGTGCATGGCATGGCTCGATGACATCCGGGCCATGCTTGGTGCGGTGCCGAGCTTGGCCTGGCGATGGTGCGGTAATGCCGAGCCTTAGCCGGGTCAAAGCTTGGTGTTGTGCCACATGGCCAAGTTATGACCGGCCATGCATGCTAATTCTCCGAGTTTCATCCGGGCATGCATGGTCTATGGCTTGGTGCTTGGTACTTTTTACTCCTTGAATAAATTTTCTTCAATTTAATGGAGAAAATTCATAAAACTAAAAATTTAAAATTAAAATTGGGTTGCCTCCCAATAAGCGCTTGTTTAGAGTCATTAGCTTGGCTCTTCCTTTCTTCGACCCTAAATTGGAAGATAAATGGGATCCTTCAATTTAATTTCTTCAATCAACGCTATTGTCAATGGCTCGAAGTAAGGCTTGAGTCTTTGCCCATTAACTTTAAATGGATTCCCTTTAACTGGATTAATAATTTCCACTGATCCATTAGGGTAAACTTGTACTATCTCGTAAGGTCCTCCCCATTTTGATCTTAATTTTCCATGGTGTTTGATTGAGCTTGTAAATAACAAAACTTTCTGACCTTCATGGAATGTTCTTCGTAATATCCTTTGATCATGCAAAGCTTTAGTCTTTTCCTTGTAAATTCTTGCATTCTCATAAGCTTCATTCCTAATTTCCTCAAGCTTTTGCAATTGTAGCATCCTTTGAATTCCAGCTTTGTCAAAATTAAGATTGCATTGCTCAAATGCCCACCATGCTTTGTGCTCTAATTCCACAGGTAAATGACATGGTTTTCCAAACACAATTTTGTATGGGGACATACCTAGAGGTGTCTTATAAGCTGTACGATAGGCCCATAAAGCATCTCCTAGTCGCATACTCCAATCTTTTCTTTGAACATTGACTGTTTTCTCCAAAATCAGCTTCACTTGACGGTTAGATATCTCAGCTTGTCCACTAGTTTGAGGATGATATGAAGTAGATACCCTATGGTGTTACTCCATATTTTTCAACTAGTGCTTGGACAATCTTATTACAAAAATGAGTTCCATGATCACTAATGAGGTATCTTGGTATTCCAAATCGATGAAGAATATTATTCTTCAAAAATTTGACTATGATCCTAGCATCATCTTTCTCCGTAGCAATAGCTTCAACCCATTTAGAAACATAATCCACGGCTAAGAGAATGTAATACTTCTTGTCTGATGGAGGAAAAGGTCCCATGAAATCAATTCCCCATACATCGAAGACTTCAACAACGAATATAGGTGATTGAATCATATGATTCCTTTTCGATATATTTCCAACTCTTTGGCATTGTGGACAGGCTTTGCAAAACTCATAAGAATCCTTGAAAATTTTAGGCCAATAGAAGCCACACTCCAGGATTTTTCTTGCGGTCTTCTTGTGTCCAAAGTGGCCTCCACGTTCATCTCCATGGCAAAATTTCAAAACGGATTGAGTCTCATTGTCGGGAATGCATCTTCTCATTACTAAGTCGGATCCTTGCCTCCATAAGTACGGATCATCCCATAAATAGTACTTGGCATCACTTATAATCTTCAATTTTTGTCCTCTGCTAAGATCTGAAGGTAAGCGATGAGCAACTAAGTAATTGACAATATCAACATACTAGGGAAATTGAGAAACGACAAACAATTCTTCAAAAGGCAGCACTTCATTGATTGCGATTTCCTCTTCCTTGCTTTCAATTCTACTTAGGTGATCGGCAACAACATTCTCAACTCCTTTCTTGTCTCGTATTTCGATATCAAACTCTTAGATCCTAGAATATATGGTCTAAACTTCTCCAAAGCAAAGACAACAACAAGCATCTCTTTTTCTGTGGTAGTGTAATTCTTTTGAGCAGCATCTAGGGTTCTTGAAGCATAATAGATAACATGAGGTACCTTGTCAACTCTCTTACCTAGAACAGCTCCAATGGCAATGTCACTTGCATCACACATGATTTCGAACGGTAGTTTCCAATCAGGTGGCTTCACAATTGGAGTGGTGGTGAGTGCAGTCTTCAATTTATCGAATGCTTCCTTGCAATCGTCTCCAAATTCGAACTCTACCGCCTTCTGCAGTAATCTACACATGGGTGCTGAGATCTTTGAGAAATCCTTGATAAATCTTCGGTAGAATCCAGCATGGCCTAAGAATGAACGGATATCTTTGACACATGTTGGATATGGCAGGTTCTGACACATAATCTTGAAAGATGCTCATCATACACCTTTGAAAAGTTGCAGGTGCATTGCATAAACCAAAAGGCATTCTTGTGTAAGCATACGTACCGAAAGGGCATGTAAACGTGGTCTTCTCTTGATCTTCAGGTGCAATTGGAATTTGAAAGTATCCCGAGTACCCGTCCAGAAAACAATAGTAGGCCTTGCAAGCTAATCTTTCCAACATCTGATCAATGAATGGCAGCGGAAAGTGATCTTTTCTTGTGGCGGAATTCAACTTTCTGTAGTCAATGCATACTCTCCATCCATTCTATAGTCTTTGAGGTACTAGCTCTCCATCCTTGTTTTCTACGACAGTGAATCCGGACTTCTTTGGAACTACTTGGACCGGGCTGACCCATTTACTATCTGATATAGCATAGATGAGACCAGCTCCAAGTAATTTGAGAACTTCATCTTTAACAACTTCAGCAAGATTCAGATTTAATCTTCTCTGTGGCTGTCGAACTGCTACTGCATCATCTTCAAGTCGAATTGATGCGCCAAGGGCTTATCATGGCTTTGAAGAACACATTGGAGCCAATGAAGATCATGGAGATGTCATTGATGCTAGCTTGGAGGAGCATGGAGTTGGAAGCACTTGTGACCGGCCATTGCCTGGAGAAGCCGCGCAACACCGGCCACATGACTTAGAGATGCCCGGCCACCACCGGCCACATGACTCAGCCATGCCCGGCCACAACCGGCCACATGACTTGGCCATGCCCGGCCACAACCAGCCACATGATCCTTTAACTATACCGTTGGGTCCAATAACAAGGGCTCGGACTAAAAGGTTTAAGGAAGCTTTAGTGGGCTTTATAAGATCTCATCTTGAAGAATTGAAGACCATTGAAGACTCATTAGGCCGATTTGAAGACCACACACCAAGGAATATTCCAAACGATTCCATGGTGTGTACCTTGTTATCCATCGATGAGCATTAGGCTTAGCATTGTGTAATTCGGCCATTGGGGCCTTTATTCTATCTTAGATTAGTTATTTATTTAGTTTAGAAGACATTGGGTTGGGCTTTGTTTGACTAAGTCCAATCCTTGCTTAATTATGTAATGTTATTTACTTTTCCTAGTAGGACAAGGAGTAGGCTATTTCCTTGTTCCTTCCTTTATGTATTGCCGCCCCTTATAGGGATTGGAGTAGGTTATGCGCCAACCCCTCCCCTATATAAGGGCTCTTTTATCTCTTGAAAACATAAGTCAAGTTAATTAATAAAGTTGAGAGGTTTATACCCATATCGATTTCTTTGGCTTTATTGTTCTAGTTTAAGCAAACTTAGGGTTCTTCATCTTGTAGAGTCCTAGCAAGCAATTAGATTGAGATAACTTAGTTGTTTGTGAATCTTGTGATCTTGAGAGTTCAATTGCAGGTCTAATTGAGAGTTTAAGTCCGACGAAAAAGGAGGTATAGCCTTGTGAAGGTCATCGACATACACATCTAGAAGTTGAAGAAGATCAAGTCGACTTTGGTGGATATTCAAAGGGTAGATTTGAATCTAATACAACTAGATTCGTATCAATTGGTAATCAGAGCATAGGTTGTCATCTTCAATCAGTAAATCTATCTTTCTTTTCATCATTCATCAAGTTTTAATCCATCAAACTTCATCTTGTTCTTATCGCACCATATAGTTCCAAAAATTCAGAAACTTTGAAAATTCATAGCCGATTCATCTTACATCTTTTTGCTTTGAAATTTCAGATTTGAGTTCCTTATAACTAGTAGTTATATCGAAAAATATCAAAAAAATAAAAAAAAAAATAAAAAACTTTTCGACCAGAAACTTGTGATTTTTGTTTTGGATTCGTTTGAGCTCAGAAATCTGTGAAATTTGAGCTTTAGACTTCTTTTGGTGTGATCTTTCTGGGAAAAATATTGAAAAAAAATCAAAAAAATCTGTGCTGTTATTGATATTTTCCAGAAACTAGGGTTCTTAGTTTGGGAACTTTGGGGATTAGGGTTTTCTTGTGCAATTGATCTAAATTAGTTGCAATAACTCTAATTGATTGTGTAATTGAGATTCTTGGGTTGCTTTTGCTGTGAATTGTGATTTGATTTGAAGAATTTCAGGTCATAAACCCTATTGGAGGCAAGTGGTACAAAATTGGAATTAAGTGGTACTAGGGTTTACTAATCGACTTGATTATTTGAATTGTGCTTGAATTGAGTTTTTGTGCAGCAAGTTTGGAGAAGGAATTCGACATCAAGAGCCTGCATAAGTGGTTTGGTTTGGTTTAAGATCACTTTCCTTTGATTCACAAATAATTTTGCTACTAATTGTTTGTTCCTCAAGTAGGTCACGAGAAGAAAGGAGTGCTCTAGGAGTTGCTCTTATTAGGCCTATAGAAGCTAGTAAAAGGCAAATCTTGTGAGATCATCAAGAGAGTAGTGGACCACCAATCTATAGGAATTGAGTGCAAACACGAGAGCACAAGTCAAAGGTATAAATCACACACACACTTGTGAGGATTTTTATTACTAATCTTTGTTCTTTTTGTAGATACAATGGGAGATAGACAAGAAGAGCAAAATCAAGAAGAAAATACGAATGCCATGTTGCAACAAATCATGCGACAACTTGGCACCATGACAACTCGATTGGAGGCTTTGGAAACTCAAAATCACCAAGCTCAACAAGGAGCTAATGCCACAATCAACAATGAGAGACTTCAACTTCCACCACCAAGGCACGGTGTTAGGATCGATCCTATGGAGAGATTAAGGCAACAAGAGCTTGGAGGGCAAGCATTGAATGAAAACATGCGGCCTAGGAGGGGAATTGAAAGAGAGGAGCCTAAAGACAACATCAAATACAAGATCCCTAAATTCAATGGGAGAGGGTCACCATCCGATTACTTGGAGTGGGAATCAAAATTGGATATGTACTTTGATTACTATCCACATGCCGAGCCAAAGAAGGTGCAAATTGCTACTCTTGAATTCACGGAGAATGCTTTAAATTAGTGGAATCAATTGGTGCATACAAGAAGAAGAAACTTGGAAAGGCCGATCGATACCTGGTTAGGTTTAAAGAGTTATATGAGGAAGAGGTTTGTTCCAAGCTTTTACACTAATGGTCTCTACCAAGAGTTGCAATCTTTGAGGCAAGGAACTAGGAGTGTTTGATGCGCCAAGGGCTTATCATGGCTTAGAAGAACACATTGGAGCCAATGAAGTTGTCATCGATGCTAGCTTGGAGGAACATGGAAATGGAAGCACTTGTGACCGGCCACACGATTTGGAGATCCGGCCACGCGACTTGGAGATGCCCGACCATCACCGGCCACGCGACTCGGAGATGCCCGGCCATCACCGGCCAGGCGACATGGACATGCTCGGCCACAACCGGCCAAATGACTTGGCCATGCCCGGCCACAACCGGCCACATGATCCTTTATCTATGCCGTTGGGTCCAATAACAACGGCTCGAGCTAAAAGGTTTAAGGAAGCTTTAATGGGCTTTATAAGATCTCATCTTGAAGGATTGAAGACCATTGAAGACACATTGGGCCGATTTGAAGACCACACACCAAGGAATATTCCAAACGATTCCATGGTGTGTACCATGTTATCCATCGATGAGCATTAGGCTTAATATTGTGTAATTCGGCCATTGGGGCCTTTATTCTATCTTAGATTAGTTATTTATTTAGTCTAGAAGACATTGGGTTGGGCCTTGTTTTACTAAGTCCAATCGTAGCTTAATTATGTATTGTTATTTACTTTTCCTAGTAGGACAAGGAGTAGGCTATTTCCTTGTTCCTTCCTTTTAATTATGCCGCCCCTTATACGATTAGGATTTGGGTTTGGAGTAGGTTATGCGCCAACCCCTCCCCTATATAAGGGCTCTTTTATCTCTTGTAAACATAAGTCAAGTTAATCAATAAAGTTGAGAGGTTTATACCCATATCAATTTCTTTGGCTTCATTGTTCTAGTTTGAGCAAACTTAGGGTTCTTCATCTTGTAGAGTCCTAGCAAGCAATTAGGTTGAGATAACTTAGTTGTTTGTGAATCTTGTGATCTTGAGAACTCAATTGCAGGTCTAATTGAGTGCTTAAGGCCGACGAAAGAGGAGGAATAGCTTTGTGAAGGTCATCGACATACAAGTCTAGGAGTTGAAGAAGTTCAAGTCGACTTGGGTGGATATTCAAAAGTTGGATTTGAATCTAATACAACTAGATTCGTATCAATTGGTATAAGAGCATAGGTTGTCATCTTCAATCAGTAAATCTATCCTTCTATACATCATTCATCAAGTTTTCATCCATCAAACTTCATCTTGTTCTTATCGCACCATATAGTTCCAAAAATTCAGAAACTTTGAAAAATTCATAGCCGATTTATCTTACATCTTTTTGCTTTGAAATTTCAGATTTGAGTTCCTCATAACTAGTAGTTATATCGAAAAATAAAAAAAATAAAAAAAAATTTCGACCAGAAACTTGTGATTTTTGTTCTGGATTCGTTTGAGCTCGAAAAGTTGTGAAATTTGAGATTTAGACTTATTTTAGTGTGATCTTTTTGAGAAAAATATTGAAAAAAATCTGTGTTGTTATCGATTTTTTTCAGAAACTAGGTTTTTAGTTTGGGAAATTTGGGGATTAGGGTTTTCTTGTGCAATTGATCTAATTAGTTGCAATAACTCTAATTGATTGTGTAATTGAGATCCTTGGGTTGCTTTTGCTGTTAATTGTGATTTGATTTGAAGAATTTCAGGCTACAAACCCTATTGGATTCAAGTGGTACAAAATAGGAGACAAGTGGTACTAGGGTTTATGCTAATCGATTGATATTGTGATTGTGCTTGAATTGAGTTTTTGTGCAGCAACTTTGGAGAAAATTTTCGACATAAGGAGCCTGCATTAAGAGTTTGGTTTGGTTTAAGATCACTTTTCTTTTGATTCACAAATAACTTTGCTACTAATTGTTTGTTCCTCAAGTAGGTCACGAGAAGAAAGGAGTGCTCTAGGAGTTGCTCTTATTAGGCCTATTGAAGCTAGTAAAAGGCAAATCTTGTGAGATCATTAAGAGAGTAGTGGACCGCCAATCCATAGGACTTGAGTACAAACACAAGAGCACAGGTCAAAGGTATAAGCACACACACACTTGTAAGGATTTTTACTACTAATCTTTGTTCTTTTTGTAGGTATCGTGGAAGGAGAACAAGACCAAGCCAATTTGGCTACCGTGTTACAAACTATGATACAAAGAGTGGATACCATGATTGATAAAATGCAACGAGTAAAAGAGGGTAATTTTAGCCTAGATTCTAATGGGGATGGTAATGAGTTAGCTTTACTTAGTTTGGTAGATAGGAGAACTTTGAGAGCCTATGTGAAACGGGATGTTCATAGGGAGAATTTGTTTCACACTAGGATGTATGCGAATGGGAAGCCTAGTAGTGTGATTATAGATGGGAAGAGTTGTAAAAACATAGTTAGTGATTATTTGGTGAAAGAGTTACAACTACCTACTTTTAATCATCCTAAACTCTATAGCTTAGGTTGTTTCAATGATGAAGAAGAATTTAGTGTTGACAAACAAGTTTTAGTTTCTCTTTCTTTGGGCAGGTACAAGGGAGATGTTTTATGTGATGTCTTACCCATGCAAGCATGCCATGTACTACTTGGTCGACCTTGGCAATTTGACAACAAAGTTCATCATGATGGTGAGACCAATAAGTATACGCTCATGTGTGGTAAGAAGCCCTTTACTTTAATTCCTTTATCACTTCAAGATGCCTTAAAAGATGAAATTAAAGTGAGAGATGATTTTGCTAAATTGGATGCTGAATTTAGGGTTAAAGAAAAGAGTAAATCCAAACCTAAAATTGATGATTTTTTTGATGATAAAACAACCTTAGTTTCAAAGAGTGTTTTAGATGTTGTTTGCGATGATACTAAACCTAATTTGAGTGTTGTTTGCAATGACACTAAATCTATTTTAAGTGATGTTTGTGATGATACTAAATCTGTTTTGGATGCTAATTGTGATGAAAACAATTATGTTTTGGTTGAACATATCATAAAAATAATCCTGTTTTAGTAGATAACATTGAAAATAAATCTGTTTTGGCTGACGAAAAAGAGATCTCTAAGGAAGTTGTTAACGAGTGTATGTTAACTACTAAGAGTGAGATTAAGAATGCTTTGAATAATAATTCTGTTTTGATCTTGCTTTTACTTAAAAATACACTTGTGAGCACTAACTACTTGGATAAGGAACTTCCAAGCAAAATTGTGTTTCCTATGAGTAATTTTGTAGGAATTGGAGAATGACTGTTGATATTCAAGTTATCAACAACAAGATATTAGCATGTCTCGAATTCAAGTTGCTACATGCTAAGTGGAGCGAGTTCATAGAGAGCTTTCCTTATGTTGTGCGATACAAGCAAGGTAAGGAGAATGTGGTAGCCGATGCTTTATCAAGGAGATATGTCTTACTTTCCATACTTGATTCTAAGTTTCTTGGTTTTGAGTATATTAAGGAATTATATGCTAGTGATGTTTACTTTGGTGAAATATTTAAAGCATGCGAAAATTCTGGTTTTGGAAAGTATTATAAGCATGATGGATTTTTGTTTAAGGAATCTAGATTGTGTGTGCCTTCTTGTTCTTTGCGCATCTTGCTCTTGAGGGAATCGCATGAAGGGGGCTTAATGGGTCACTTTGGAGTTGATAGAACATATGATATACTGCATGAACACTTCTTTTGGCCTAATATGCGACATGATGTAGGGAAGTATGTTGCTAGTTGCATTGTTTGTTAGCAAGCTAAATCTACATCTAAACCGCATGGATTGTATACTCCTTTGCCTATTCCTCATGAACCATGGACTCATATTAGCATGGACTTTGTGTTAGGTTTACCTCGTTCTAGGAGAGGTAAAGATTCTATCTTTGTGGTTGTTGATAGGTTTTCTAAGATGGCTCACTTTATTGCATGTACTAAAACGGATAATGCCATTAATGTAGCTAATTTATTCTTTAAGGAAATTGTTAGACTACATGGAATGCCTAGGAGGATTGTAAGTGATAGAGATGCTAAGTTCTTAAGTCACTTTTGGAGAACTTTATGGGCTAAGTTAGGAACTAAGTTGTTATTTTCTACTACTTGTCATCCTCAAACCGATGGTCAAACCGAGGTAGTCAATAGGACTTTGTCTACTTTGCTTAGGGCTTTAATTAAAAAGAATTTAAGAACTTAGGAGGATTGTCTACCTCATGTCGAATTTGCATATAATAGAAGCATACATAGCACCACTGGATATTCACCTTCTGAAACTGTGTATAGCTTTAATCCTTTAACCCCATTGGATCTGTTGAGTTTACCTTTGAGTGTGCAAGTCGACATGGATGGACAAAGGAAGGTCAATTATGTTAGAGAACTTCATGCTAGGGTTTGAGCTCAAATTGAGAAGAAGACACAACACTACATGAAGAATGCTAACAAAGGGCGCAAGGAAGTCATCTTTGAACCCGGGGATTGGGTTTGGTTGCATCTAAGGAAGGAGAGGTTTCTTGAAAAGAGAAAGTCTAAGCTCTTACCTCGTGGAGATGGTCCATTCGAAGTCTTGGAGAGGATCAACAACAACGCCTACAAGCTAGATCTTCCTAGTGAATATGGCAATGTAAGTGCTACTTTTAATGTTTCAGACTTATCCTTGTTTGATAGTGATGCAGATTTGAGGACAAATCCTTTTCAAGGGAGAGGGGATGATGCGCCAAGGGCTTATCATGGCTTGGAAGAACACATTGGAGCCCCAATGAAGTTGTCCATCGATGCTAGCTTGGAGGAACATGGAGATGGAAGCACTTGTGACCGGCCACGCGACTTGGAGATCTGGCCACGCGACTTGGAGATGCCCGACCATCACCGGCCACGCGACTCGGAGATGCCCGGCCATCACCGGCCACGCGACATGGACATGCCCGGCCACAACCGGCCAAATGACTTGGCCATGCCCGGCCACAACCGGCCACATGATCCTTTATCTATGTCGTTGGGTCCAATAACAAGGGCATGGGCTAAAAGGTTTAAGGAAGCTTTAGTGGGCTTTATAAGAACTCATCTTGAAGGATTGAAGACCATTGAAGACACATTGGGCCGATTTGAAGACCACACACCAAGGAATATTCCAAACGATTCCATGGTGTGTACCATGTTATCCATCGATGAGCATTAGGCTTAATATTGTGTAATTCGGCCATTGGGGCCTTTATTCTATCTTAGATTAGTTATTTATTTAGTCTAGAAGACATTGGGTTGGGCCTTGTTTGACTAAGTCCAATCCTACCTTATTTATGTATTGTTATTTGCTTTTCCTAGTAGGACAAGGAGTAGGCTATTTCCTTGTTCCTTCCTTTTAATTATGCCGCCCCTTATAGGATTAGGATTTGAGTTTGGAGTAGGTTATGCGCCAACCCCTCCCCTATATAAGGGCTCTTTTATCTCTTGTAAACATAAGTCAAGTTAATCAATAAAGTTGAGAGGTTTATACCTATATCGATTTCTTTGGCTTCATTGTCCTCTAATTGAGTGCTTAAGGCCGACGAAAGAGGAGGGATAGCTTTGTGAAGGTCATCGACATACAAGTCTAGGAGTTGAAGAAGTTCAAGTCGACTTTGCTGGATATTCAAAGGTTGGATTTGAATCTAATACAACTATATTCGTATCAGTGTTGATGAATATTACTCCGAGATGATGTTGTTAATGTCTAGGGCAGACATTGATGAAGTTCCACAAGCTACTATAGCTAGATTTATGGCAGGATTGAATTGAGAAATTCATGATATTGTGGAGATGCAACAACACTATGATGTTGAGGAATTGCTTCAACATGCTTTGAAGGCCGAGAGCCAAGTAAAGAGGAATAAGAAGAGCTTTTCATCATCGTCAAGCTCATGGATCTAGTGGTGATGGAGATGATGAAGGGGATGCGCATGATGATAGTGATGATGGTGTCGGTTTTGCACATAAGAGTTTGGTTGCTAGGAGAACTTTGAGTGCTTATGTGAAAGATGATGTGAACAATCAAAGAGAGAACTTGTTTCATACTAGGATGTATGCGAATGGGAAGCCTAGTAGTGTGATTATTGATGGTGGGAGTTGTACAAACATAGCTAGTATTTATTTGGTGAAGGAGATGCAATTACTGATCGTGTCGTCAGCAATCATAAGATAATCCCCACAAAACCTAACTAAAGTAGATAGAGCAAGCAGGGGTCGATCCCACAGAGAAGGGTGAAGAACTTTTATTCCCAAGAACAAATCTTTTCCAAAAATTAGTTCTAAAACAGAAAACAGGGTAAAGATGTGGGTAAAGTAAACAGTGATAATTCTAATCCCCTAAAAACAATTAAACTAAAGACAAAACAAAATAAATTAAATCTAAATCTAAATCTATGGCAATTATAAAGCAAACAATAATTAAAAAGCATACTTCTTCTCCAGTGGTATCCTTCAATCAAATTAACTATGGATCCTCGATTTAAAAGGTGAATTTCGCATCTTATTCTTGACTGACAACTGATATAGGTTTCCCAACATGTATTTTAGATAAGAGGCCGATTAAAGCTGCAGTTATCCCTATTATTCCTTCAGCAATCGATTACTTTCTTAGGGCTTAAAGATCACTTGAGAATAAAGCATTAAGTATAGTTAATTTTACACACATGCCTACAAGTAGAACCATACGAAGAGAAATTTCTCGCCCTCCGATAGACAAACGCCCATCAGGCTGCGATTAAACAAACCCGATTTGCTACAAACAATCAAACTTGAGTGATTAATTCTAAGCATGACTAGCAATAGATCCGTCCAATTACTTCATCGGAGGCCATCCAAGTCAATAACTATCAAGATCATAAAATAAAACAGAGTTTTGCCTACTATCATCAAGAACTTAACACAAAATTATAAGTATAGAAATCTCACCATAATCAATTGATTGAATTCACCACAGGATTAGAAGTATTAAGGGTTTAGCTACTCATGGATAAATCCATGAGAGGCTTAAGAAAACTTACAAAACTTGAAGGCAAAATCCTCTTCTTGAAATCTCCTAGGGTTGCCGCCCCTCTCTATGCAAAGAGAGGGGTGTGGCACCCTTGACCTAAAACTAGAGAAAAACTAAACTAAAGAAAGGTAGAAAAAGAGAATAAACTATATGAGAGATTAATTGTGTGATTTGTGTCACAGGAGGTGGCTATTTATAGTGGAGAAATAACCTAAAGACTCCTATTAGGCTTAGGAAAAGAGGCTAGGTCGTTCTAGGCTTAGAGTAATCTTCAAATTTGGTCTAGAGCCTTCCTAGAGTAAAATCCAAGTCAAAATAGGATTCTGGAATTTTCTGGATTTCTGCAGAAACTTCGACTTGATATTCGGGCTTGAAGATGGCAGATCTGGGCTTTGCACTTCAAAAGAAAGTTGTAGAGCTCGGAGTTAGCTTTCCAACGGTTACTCATGGGCTTAAAACGGATATCTGAGCAGAAAGTTATGGCCTTTCTACCGAGACTGCACCAATTCCTACTCCAAATAGGACTAGTTACGGGAAGTTACGGGATTTGGATAATTCCTTTGGATATTAAGCCCACAAATTGGGATTTTAACTCCAATTGTTGAATTATATGGGCTAAGTATTATCCCATATAAATTATCCAAAATCCTTAACTTCCGGGCTTCTTCTGGGCTTGGCTTCAATCCTTTGCAAATAATCTCCAAATCTTCAATTCTTGCTTCTTGAAATAATTTTTCAATTGTCTTCAAATCTTCAAATTATCTTCAAATAATCTTCAAACACGAACTTCGCATCTTCAAATCTTCATTCCAAATGGCTAAATCCATAGTTGAGTAAAAAGTCTCCAAAATAGCTCCAAAATGAGTGAAAAACAATAAGTTTTCACTTTTCTTGTCTTCAAGACCTAAAAACACAAATACTAGCAAAATAGGGTAAAAATACATATAAAAGTGGCAAAAAGTATAGAAAAATAGCCATAAAAATATGCATAATTTGAGCTCGATCAATTACCCACTACAAAACACCCTAAACCTTATAGCTTGGGTTGGATCAACGATAAGGAGGAAATTAGGGTTAACAAACAAGTTTTAGTTTCTCTTTGTTTGGGCAGGTACAAAGGAGATGTATTGTGCGATATCTTACCCATGCAAGCATGCCATGTACTACTTGGGCGACCATGGCAATATGACAACAAAATTCAACATGATGGTGAGACGAACCAATATACTCTCATGTGTGGAAAGAAGCCCTTTACTTTTATTCCATTATCACCTCAAGAAGCTTTAAAGGATCAATTAAAATTGAAAGAGGAATTTACTAAGATGGAATCCGATTATAGGGCTAAAGAAAAGACTAAACATGCTAAGTTAGATGTGAATTGCGATTTAGTTGAAAAGCATGCTAGTTCTAAGAAAGTTGTTAAGGAGTGTATGTTAGCTACTAAGAGTGAGATTAAAGAAGCTTTGAATGATAATTCTGTTTTGATCTTACTTTTGCTTAAGAATACACTTGTTGCTACTAACGACTTGGAAAGAGAGCTTCCAAGCAATATTGTTTCTCTTTTGACTGATTATGTAGATGTGTTTCCGGAGGAGATTCCTAGTGGTTTGCCGCCAATTAGAGGAATTGAGCATCAAATTGATTTCATCCCTAGAGCGCAAATACCTAATAAGCCAGCTTATAAGACAAACCCTGAAGAAACAAAGGAATTGGAGAAGCAAGTTGGAGAGCTACTTCAAAAAGGGTTTGTGCGTGAAAGCCTTTCTTCATGTGTCGTTCCTGTGTTGCTTTTTCCTAAGAAAGATGGGACTTGGAGAATGTGTGTTGATTGTAGGGCAATAAACAACATAACGGTAAAGTATCGTCACCCTATTCCTAAATTAGATGATATGCTAGATGAATTCCATGCTGCTTGTTTATTTTCTAAGATTGATCTTAAGAGTGGCTATCATCAAATTCGCATGAAAGAGGGTGATGAATGGAACACTGCCTTTAAAACTAAATTAGGGTTGTATGAATGGTTAGTTATGCCTTTTGGATTGACTAATGCACCTAGTACATTCATGTGATTAATGAATCATATTTTAAGAGCTTTTATTGGAAAGTTTATTGTTGTTTATTTTGATGATATTCTTGTGTATAGCCGAAACCTAGATGAGCATGTTAGGCATCTACGATGTGTGTTAGATGTACTTAGGGTTGAGAAATTATATGCTAACCTTAAGAAGTGCACCTTTTGAACAAACAAGCTTGTTTTTCTTGGTTGTGTGGTTTCATCGCAAGGTATAGAGGTTGATGAGGAAAAGATCAGCCAATCAAAGATTGGCCAACACCCACCAACGTTGGACAAGTGAGATCTTTTCATGGACTAGCCGGATTCTATAGGAGGTTTGTTAAGGACTTTAGCACCTTAGCCGCCCGTATTAGAAGTGTTATGAAGAAGAATGCACCATTCAAGTGGGGAGATGAACAACAAGAAGCATTTGAGGCGTTGAAGGAAAAACTAACTAATGCTCCTTTGCTTGTTTTACCTAACTTTAACAATACTTTTGAGATTGAATGTGATGCATCAGGGGTTGGAATTGGAGCTGTTTTGATGCAAGGTGGGAAGCCCGTCGCATACTTTAGTGAGAAATTGAATGGGGCTGCATTGAATTATCCAACCTATGACAAAGAGTTGTATGCTCTTGTGAGGGCGTTGCAAACTTGGCAACCCTACCTATGGCCTAAGGAATTCGTGATTCATACGGATCATGAGAGTTTGAAGTATTTAAGAGGCCAACAAAAGCTAAACAAGAGACATGCTAAGTGGAGTGAGTTCATAGAGAGCTTTCCTTATGTTGTGCGATACAAACAAGGTAATGAGAATGTGGTAGCCGATGCTTTATCAAGGAAGTTTGTCTTACTTTCCATGCTTGATTCTAAGTTTCTTGGTTTTGAGTATATTATGGAATTGTATGCTAGTGATGTTTATTTTGGTGAAATATTTAAAGCATGTGAAAATTCTGGATTTGGAAAGTATTATAAGCATGATGGATTTTTGTTTAAGGAATCTAGAATGTGTGTGCCTTCTTGTTCTTTGCGCATCTTACTCTTGAGGGAATCGCATGAAGGGGGTTTAATGGGTCACTTTGGAGTTGATAGAACATATGACATATTGCATGAACACTTCTTTTGGCCTAAAATGCGACATGAGCTTGTAGGAGAGGATAAACAACAACGCCTACAAGCTAGATCTTCCTAGTGAATATGGCAATGTAAGTGCTTCCTTTAATGTTTCAGACTTATCCTTGTTTGATAGTGATGCAGATTTGAGGACAAATCCTTTTCAAGGGAGAGGGGATGATGCGCCAAGGGCTTATCATGGCTTATAAGAGCACAATGGAGCCATTGGAGATCATGTCTTGGATAAACTTGGAGATGCTTGGCGATTCAAGAAGATGCCACGGATGATCCCAGATTGAACACAAGCTTGGCGGAGCAAGGAGTTGAGGACCGGCCACCATCGCATGGAGCAACCGGCCATGACCGGCCAATACATTGGACATCGCACGGGCTATCGCACGGGCCATCCGGCCACAACCGGCCATCACTCGGGCCAACGCACGGACCATCCGGCCACTTGACCCTTTAGCCATTCCGCAAAGTCCAATGACTAGGGCTCGGGCTAAAAGGTTCAAGGAAGCTTTATTGGGCTTTGTTAGATCTCATCTTGGAGGTTTAGAGTCCATTGAAGACCATTTGGAGAGCATTGAAGTCGACATCACCAAGAATATTCCCATCGATTCCAAGTTGTTTACCTTACTTGAAATCGATGAGCATTAGGCTTAGCATTGTGTAATTCGGCCTTATGGGCCTTTATTTTATCTTAGATTAGTTATTTATTTAATCTAGAAGACATTGGGTTGGGCCTTGTTTGACTATGTCCAATCCTTGCTTAATTATGTAATGTTATTTACTTTTCCTAGTAGGACAAGGAGTAGGCTATTTCCTTGTTCCATCCTTTATGTATTGCCGCCCCTTATAGGGATTGGAGTAGGTTATGCGCCAACCCCTCCCCTATATAAGGGCTCTTTTGTCTCTTGAAAACATAAGTCAAGTTATCAATAAAGTTGAGAGGTTTACACACCCATATCGATTATTTGGCTTTTTGTTCTAGTTTGAACAAACTTAGGGTTCTTCAATCTTGTAGAGTCCTAGCAAGCAATTAGGTTGTGATTGCTTAATTGTTTGTGAATCTTGTGATCTTGAGAGTTCAATTGCAGGTCTAATTGAGTGCTTAAGTCCGACGAAAAAGGAAGAATAACCTTGTGAAGGTCATCGACATACACATCTAGAAGTTGAAGAAGTTCAAGTCGACTTTGGTGGATATTCAAATGGTAGATTTGAATCTAATACAACTAGATTCGTATCAGTTTACCTCTAATTTCCGAAGTAAATTGAGTTGTTGAGCAAACCTTTGAGGGAATGGTAGTGCATCATACTTAGCTTGCATCTCCTCCATCCATTATTCTTCTGATTGTTGATGTTCATTGTCTGATACGGCAAGTGCATCTTTCTTGATTTCGGTTGAAGTCTCCATATCTCCTGTATTGGCTCATCGAATTCTTCAATTGGTGATGATGTATTAGGGAAAACAGGAGCTGGAGGTGAAGATATCGCAGGTGGTGATAGATTATCATGTAATTCCAACTCTTGTGGGTATCGACATAGAGGTTCTCCAATGGCGTTGATCCCACATCCTTGTATGTTTCCTCTCATAGGTCCTTACGACTCATATGGGGGAATTTAAGCATAAGCTTGTGATTGGATGTTCATGAAATTAGCAAACATCGTTGCTAAATTTCCACATTGAGCAGTCAATGAGGATATGGTTTATTTGGTTTCATCTACGAACTCTTTCAGCTCCTTGCGGATTTCTGATACCTCTGATTCCTTTGCTGCGTCAGCTTCATTGGTTGTGCCAAATTGGTGTATATTCTCTACCATAGTGTTGAGCAGCTTCCTTGCTTCTTCAGGGGTTTTGAATGTAAGTCCTCCTCCACTGGCAGCATCGACATAGGTGCGATCTTTATAAATAAGGCCATTATAAAAGTGTTGGATCAAAAGTGCTTCGCTGTTGTTGTGGTAGGGGCAACTTGCGCAGATCTGGTTATATCTCTCCCAATATTGGTACCACTTTTCGCCTTGCAATTGTTGACAAGTGTTGATCTTCCTTCTGACATCAGCACGCTTAGCTACCGGAAAGTATTTGTTCAAAAATACTGTCTCCATCTCTTTCCAGGATTTTATGGATTTGGGTGGTAGTCTTAAGAACCATTCTTTTGCTTTTCCGTCTAATGTGACAGGAAAAGTTCGAAGTTTCACGTCCTCTTCAGGCATTCCAGTGATTGTGGCACACTTCAGAAAGAAACTTTGCAGATGTTCATGAGGATTCTCATGATGTTCTCCTTGAAAAATCGGCAACTTACGAATTACTCCTAGCTTCAGTTTGTAAGACATATCCATGGCTGGATAGTCAATACAAAGGGGCGGCAATTCACAGTTGAAATTCAGCTCTAGTAATGTTTGTGATTGCTCCATTGGATCTTTACTGCAAAACAAAGATGATCAAGTGCAAATCTAATAAAAAAATAGGAGAAAAAGAAATTTAAACACAATCTCCCCGGCAACGGCGCCAAAATTTATGATCGGTCGTTAGTAATCCTAAAAATAATTATCCCAACAATTACTAACTAAACTAGTTAGGGCAGGTAGGGGTCGAACCCACAGAGAGATCGACACTTCCTTTTCTCAAACAAAACAAATTAATAAAGAGAATTTTTAAAAAGAAATTAAAATTAAATCTAACTAAGTAAATTAACTAAGTAAGCAATCAAGAAAATTAAAGAAAACAGTTAATCAAAAGCAATGAATATTACGAGAAAATCAATTAAATAGAAACCTCCAACATAGAATTAATATCCCTCTTGACAACAATAACATGGATCATTGATATCTAAAGATTATGAGAACCTTGAATAGCATGTCAGACTTAGTCTAAATTACCTTAATTAGATTAGATTACCGATTAAAGTCAATCTATCCCTTTTATTCTTTCAGCAATCAATTACTTTCTTAGGGCTTAAAGATCACTTAGGAATAAAGCATGAAGAACAAGTAATTTAATAACAAGCACAATGAGAAATTTCTCGCCCATTGATTCTTTTCTCTCTTGGATGGAGGATTAATTCACATCCAATTGCTACATAAAATTAAGCTGGAGTGATTAATTCACAACTTAATCTAGCCAATGCTAACTCAATCTATGATGAAAGTGTCGACCCAATCAATCAAAACAAGCAACATAGAATTCATACAGAGATCCAAGAAATACTCAAATAAATTCTCAGATAAAAACACAAAATCTCACAATGGAATAAGTCAAGAGATCAATTAAATTCTACATTAGAGAAAAGAAAAGGATTACTCACTCATAAATTGAGTGAGCATCCACAAATAAGAAGAAAGAACTTATCTATGGATGAGGAAGAGAAGGAGGCGGCGGCTCCTAGGGTTTTTGTCCTCCAAATCTTCAACTAAACAATATATCTTATGAAGAATAAAATTACATTCAAAATCTAGTCCTAAGGTGACTATTTATAGTGGATGAACATAGATAGGGCGGTTTAGGGCTGACTTAGACTCCAAGTTGGATTAAATGTCATCCTAGAGTAGAATCCAAGTCAAAACAGGATTCTGGAATTTTCTGGATTTCTGCAGAAACTTCACTGGCAGATTCGGGCTTGAAAACAGCAGAATTGGGTTTCGGTCTTCAAAGGAAAGTTGTAGAGCTCAAAGTTATCTTGCCAACGGCTACTCATGGGCTAAAAACGGACATCTGAGCAGAAAGTGATGGGCTTTCTACCGAGACTGCGCTGAAACCGGGCTTATATCGCAAATCTACGGGATTATTGCGGGATTTGGATATTCTTTTGGATATTAGGCCTACAAATTGGGATTTTAACTCCAATTATAAGTGTATATGGGCTGAGTATATTCCCATATAAATTATCCAAAAATTCCTCAACTTCAGGGCTTCTTCTGGGCTTGGCTTCAATCCTTTGCAATTTCCAATCTTCAATTCTTGCTCCTTGAAATAATTTTTCAATGATCTTCAAATTATTTTCAAGAAATCTTCAAACACGAACTTTGCATCTCCAAATCTATACTCAAAATTACTTTGCTAATATCTGTGTAAAAATTCATCAAAATAGCTCAAAAAGTAGTGAAAATAAGCAAATTCTCAATTTCACATCTCATAAGACTAAAAACACAAATACTTAGAAAATAAGGTAAAAATGCATATAAAAGTGGTAAAAAGTATAGAAAAAAAGCCATAAAAATATGCATAATTTGAGCTCGATCAGCGCATCATCCCCTCTCCCTTGAAAAGGATTTGTCATCAAATCTGCATCATTATCAAACCAGGATAAGTCTGAAACATTAAAAGTAGCACTTACATTGCCATATTCACTTCGAAGATCTAGCTTGTAGGCATTGTTGTTGATCCTCTCCAAGACTTGGAATGGACCATCACCACGAGGTAAGAGCTTAAACTTTCTATTTTCAGGGAACCTTTCCTTCCTTAGATGCAACCAAACCCAATCTTCAGGTTCAAAGAGGATCTCTTTGCGCCTTTTGTTAGCATTCTTCATGTAGTGATGTGTTTTCTTCTCAATTTGAGCTCGAATCCTAGCACGAAGTTCCCTAACATAATCGGCCTTCCTTTGTCCTTCCATGTTGACTTGCACACTCAAAGGTAAACTCAATAAATCCAATAGGGTTAAAGGATTAAAACCATACAAAGTTTCAAAAGGTGAAAATCTAGTAGTGCTATGTATGCTTGTATTGTATGCAAATTCAACATGAGGTAGACAATCCTCCCAAGTTCTTAAGTTCTTTTTAATTAAAGCCCTAAGCAAAGTTGTCAAAGTCCTATTAACTACTTCAGTTTGACCATCGATTTGAGGATGACAAGTAGTTGAAAATAATAACTTAGTACCCAACTTAGCCCATAAAGTTCTCCAAAAGTGACTTAAGAACTTAGCATCTCTATCACTTTCAATCGTCCTAGGCATTCCATTTAGTCTAACAATCTCCTTAAAGAACAAATTAGCTACATTAATGGCATCATTCGTTTTAGTGCATGCAATGAAGTGTGCCATCTTAGAAAACCTATCAACAACCACAAAGATAGAATCTTTACCTCTCCTAGAACGAGGTAAACCTAACACAAAATCCATACTAATATGAGTCCATGGTTCATGATGGATAGGCAAAGGAGTATAGAATCCATGAGGTTTATATATAGATTTAGCTTGCAAACAAACAATACAACTAGCAACATACTTTCCTACATCATGTCGCATCTTAGGCCAAAAGAAGTGCTCATGCAATATCTCATAAGTTCTATCAACTCCAAAGTGACCCATTAAACCCCCTTCATGTGATTCCCTCAAGAGCAAGATGCGCAAAGAACAAGAAGGCACACACAATCTAGATTCCTTAAACAAAAATCCATCATGCTTATAATACTTTCCAAATCCAGAATTTTCACATGCTTTAAAGATTTCACCAAAATAAACATCACTAGCATATAATTCCTTAATATACTCAAATCCAAGAAACTTAGAATCAAGCATGGAAAGTAAGACATATATCCTTGATAAAGCATCGGCTACAACATTCTCCTTACCTTGTTTGTATCGCACAACATAAGGAAAACTCTCTATGAACTCGCTCCACTTAGCATGTCTCTTGTTCAACTTTTGTTGGCCTCTTAAATAGTTCAAGCTCTCATGATCCGTATGAATCACAAATTTCTTAGGCCAAAGATAGTGTTACCATGTTTGCAACGCCCTCACAAGAGCATACAACTCTTTGTCATAGGTTGGATAGTTCAATGCAGCCCCATTCAATTTCTCACTAAAATATGCAACGGGCTTCCCATCTTGCATCAAAACAGCTCTAATTCCAACCCCTGATGCATCACATTCAGTCTCAAAAGTATTGTTAAAGTTAGGCAAAACAAACAAAGGAGCATTAGTTAATTTTTCCTTCAAGGTCTCAAATGCTTCTTGTTATTCTTTTCCCCACTTGAATGGTGCATTCTTCTTCATCACACTTGTAATAGGGGCGGCTAAGGTGCTAAAGTCCTTAACAAACCTCATATAGAATCTGGCTAGTCCATGAAAAGATCTTACTTGACCAACATTGGTGGGAGTTGGCCAATCTTTGATTGCTTTGTTCTTCTCCTCATCAACTTCTATACCTTGCGATGACACCACAGAACCAAGAAAAACAAGCTTGTTTGTGCAAAAGGTGCATTTCTTAAGGTTAGCATATAACTTCTCAACCCTAAGTATATCTAACACATATCTTAGATGCCTAACATGCTCATCTAGGTTTTGGCTATACACAAGTATATCATCAAAATAAACAACAATAAACTTGCCAATAAAAGCTCTTAAAACATGATTCATTAATCGCATGAATGTACTAGGTGCATTAGTGATCGGGCCAAAATTATGCATATTTTTATAGCTATTTTTATAGCTATTTTTATATAAAAGCTCTTAAAACATGATTCATTAATCGCATGAATGTACTAGGTGCATTAGTGATCGGGCCAAAATTATGCATATTTTTATAGCTATTTTTATATACTTTTTTGCCACTTTTATATTTTTTTTTTACCCTATTTTGCTAGTATTTGTGTTTTTAGATCTTGAAGACAACAAAAGTGAAAACTTGTTATTTTTCACTCTTTTTGGAGCTATTTTAGTGACTTTTTACTCAACTATGGATTTGAAGATTCGAAGTTCGTGTTTTGAAGATTTCTTGAAGATATTTTGAAGATTTGAAGACAATTGAAGAGTATTTTTTTTTTTGGTGAAAAGGAGTGCGGAGTTAACCATGACTTGTGAAAGATAAAAAATAAATTTAGAAATATAAAAGAACATAAGATACAGGTGACCAAAGTGGGATTAGTCATAGAAATTAACTATTATTAGAACTTCCCGGCCGCACTTCGCGTGCGGCTGTTTTATTTTATAAATTCTTTTAAGAAAATTCAGTTAAAAAATGGAATTTTGTTGTGAAATGATAACAAAACAAAGCAATGGAGTAAAATTGAAGTATAGAAAAGACAAAAGAATAGAGAGCCAATAGAATATGGAGAAGAAGAAAATATGAAGAATGAGAGAAATTGTTCTCATTCATTTTATACCATAACAAAGTAAGTGGCCTATTTATAGGCATATAGATACATCACCATAAATATAAGGGGTTGAACTTAGCACATAGATATATGTGTATGAATGAACCAAGTCATCAATTTTATCCATGCTTTAATTAGATTCATGGACATACACAACATACATGAATATTCATAACAAATTAATTTATAATTATTTGCTAATTTATTTTATATAGGAAAGGGGATGAATGTCTTTTAATTTTTCCAAACTAAATGAATACAAATATAATAAACAAAACATTATAAAATTAACTATTGACACTTGTTAAATAAATCAAATATCAAGTGGCACTCAATGAGAGTCGTGTACATAAAATTAATAGTAGGTTTAATGTTTGGAGTTGATATATAAATTATTTAGTTTTTACTATATTTTTATAATATTTAATGGGGGCATAACTACAAAAATAAAACACCTCAAAATTATTTTTTAATACATCTCAAATAAACTATAAGATTTCAATAGGGGCACGTGCCTCCATAGTGCATCCGTCCCTGTCTTTACCACTACAATTTGCCTAACTACCACTACAATTTGCCTAACAAAGTGGCGGGCGGGATGAGGGGTTTTTTTTTTTTCCTCATCACACCTAATTATAATAAATTGAGCCAACAATCATATTAGGTTGGAGGGAGGGGTTTATGGCCAGAATATTAAACGTTTTAGAAATAAAGAAAATTTAAGGATTTTTTTTTAAAAAAAATTGAGATTATGAAGGATCGAATCCTGATCACTGGAACTATAAATCTAGCACTATAAATAAAGAAAATGTAAGATTCTTTTTTTTTTTTTTGTATTTGAGGTTATAAAGGATCGAACTATGATTCAGTGAACTAAGAATCCAACACTTTACTACCAAACCAAATGTCTAATGGTTAATTAATAGTAATTTTTAAAACAATGAGTTCTAAGTCCAAGAAATTATTAGATTAGATAGTCCTACCACGTTAGCTTCGAGACTAACCAACAAAATTTTGTCACGTAAAGTCAACTCCTAAATTTTAGGCACAATTTTAACCCAAGGTTTAGCCCCTTCTAAAACAAACAATGCATAAAAGGTAATCCCCAAATTTAAGATATCATTGGGATATGGTCTTAGAAAATTGTTGAATTGTCATCGTTTTAGTGGTTGATCTCATTAGTGACGTTGTGGGTCAGTCTCATTAGTGACGTGTTGCCATCAGGCATTTGGCCTGGTGGTAGAGTACTGGACTCTTAGCTCCAGCCTACCCAGACCATGAGATCTTGGGTTCAACTCTCACGGAATGTGAGTTTGTTTGTAATTTGTTTGTTTATTTGATAGATAGATAGTTTATTTATGGTATAATTTCTAGTTTGGGTTGAATTCTCATTTAGATGTTTGGATATAGATATTTATTTGAATTGTAATGAGATTTCACTGGGTTTGTTTGTTGTGGAAGGGGTTTGTTGTTGGCTCATAGATTAGCATTTCAGTAATGTAACTAATCATGTAGTGGTGTACAGGTCTTCCTGTGCGTTTGTAATCCCAATCTCTTCAAGAAATGAAAAATCTCTTCGAGAAATGAAAATGATTCTTCTCTCAATATATATATATATATATATATATATATATATTATAAAATTAGTTGAAGAAATGCATGATTCCTGATTTCTTCCTCAGCAAAATCACATGTTTTTAATTTTGAACGACTTGATTGATTGAAACCTGTTAAATCTTATTTTACTCGCTGCAATAGTAATTCTTAATTTTTGGTCAAAATTTGTCCATGCTGCATGGGACCAAATCCATTAACTCCATATCTTCCTGCATCATCACTATCAGACCATGAGATTATCATATTTGCAAGTTTGTGGATCGGTAACATACATAAAAGAACAAGTATTTATATCTTTAATGCTCATACTCTCTGTTTAAAAAATTGGAGCGTATTTATACCTTAAATGCTCATGCTCTCTTGTTAAGCAAGCGTGGATGCTAGAGCTTTCTGATGGAAGTGTCAGTGGCCATCATCTGGGTTGATTTAAACCCGCTAAAATCTTGGTTTTCAAGCTTGTAAATCCTCATCTGGGGATATTACAATAAAACGGTAAGCTTCCCAAAGTACTTTCACACTCAACCTTGTAAAAGCAGCAACTTTTGAAGTATGTTAAAGAAAAAAGATGAAAAAGAAAAAAAAAAGTGGAGTTACTAAGATTAGCATTTTTCTGGTCTTGTCATCTACATACCACCTCAGATACAGGATATAACCATCAATAGTTAGTTTTGGATGACAAAACACTATTTGAAAAGTATGATGAATTCAAAATTCTGAAAGCACTAAAATGATTTTTAAAAGGTCAGGAATTGTCGAATAATGTACAATTTAAAGTATAGGCATATAATTCCTAGTTAAATCAGTCCTCTATATAATCGCCATATTGAAACCTTACCTGCTGTTTGGGGCTTAGGGCTTAACCATATGCTAAGTTAGATCAATTTTTGGAAGTAGGCTTATCAGTGTCTTCCAACAATCTGAAGAAGTTAGATAAAACACTTAAATCATTGCATGTGTCCCTTTCAACCAACCATTCTTCTTGAAGATAAATATCAACGTCCCTGTATCATAAGGGGGGTGAATTATGGAAATCAAGAACCGCCTATAATCCAAGAACAATAATATAAGGAGACTTTGAACAAGAAAACATGGTACCCATAATGAGGAAACATGTTACCTCCTCAAGGCTAAAACTTCATAATTCCTCCGCAGGTAATCGGCATACTTTGTAAGGGCCTCTTGTGCATACTGTTTGCCAACAGTCCTCACTGCTGCTGCATTTAGTAAGTTTTCCAGCGAGCCATGCTTTTTTAAAAGCTTTAAGGCAGTCTTCCGACCAAATCCAGGAACTAAATGTTGGATCCCAGGGACACCATCAACCTCATCACCCATGATGCATCCTACAAGATCGCTTAATCATTAGACATGCACAACATGCCGAAAGTGACTCAAAACACTAGGATAAATGAAAACAAGCAGTGTTAAAGAGCGCTCAATGACCAAAACTAAAAATTAAGCATTGAAGCAGTATATTTAATCACAGTGTATCCCCTAGGAACTATTCTCTGTAACCATTAAAGAAACCCATATAAACTAACTCAATGTTTTACCATCTTCTGTTACAGGAACTTCTGAGCTTAAGTCTCAATTCTGAAAGCTGGACTTTCGTATACTCGAATCTCCTACAAGTAATAACTGCTACTAACCTATTCCGATAGTAAGAGGTAGACACATACACCATTAGGAACAGACATACAAACCTAGCTGATTCAAAGGAATGTAGGCTACAAAGTTCCAAGGGAAGGAAAAAGATATGGATTAAACTAATCTAGAAACATTTCTTCAGTTTGAGAATCAATTCTTCTTCTAAAAGTAGAAAGGTTTGAAGTAAAGAAAAGCTTGAAAGTTGAAACAATTAAATATTTGAAGAAAAAAGAAAGAACGAAGTACAGCCCAACCCCTCTACCCCTTTTCCAAAAAGTAATATAATAAATTACAAAGAATCACAAATAGACTCAAAGAAAAAATAGAAAAAGCTTATGGCTGTTAAGGAGCAAAATGCGATGGAAAACCCCACACCATTGTTCACTTCTTCAAGGAGAACACTCAAATAATCTATTAAATACATTTCAAAGTGAATAGCTGGCTGTGGTTCTCTTATCGGACCAGTGCTTCTGTCCTAAAATAAGCTCACAGAACATGGTGATCAAATTGAGAATCAGACAAACTTGATAAACTGAGAACGAAACCAAGGAGAAAGAATCAGCTTTCTTTCAGCTTTTAGCTTCTTACATCGTACCAAACTAGGCTAAGGAACTCTTTAGAACTCAAAAGGTGCATTGAAACTGGCCACTAGCAACAACTATTGGTGATACCAAACACTAAATATTCTCTTAATAAAATTATCCTTACAAAAATGGTTTAAAAAAACAAAGTGGGTCTCTACTGAGTATAAATGATCACATAAATATCAAACGGTTTCAATACTTAAAAGTTGCTTTCATTTCATTACACAGTATTGTACAAAATTAAAATAACCTATAGCACTGAACATAATTTACCTGAAAATATATGTACAATCATATTAAAAATATGATGATCAAAGTCTTACTCTTACCAAAAAGAGAAGGAAAACCAATGCATACTTACTAAGGCTTAAGTCAGAGTGCGGATCACAATTATACTGAGCAATGTAGTGCTTTAGTGTGTAAAAGGACCACCGGTTTAACTCCACCAGAGGCATCACAATTTGAACATTTTCAGAAATTAGCTGCTTAAAATCCTTATCAGGAGAAGCAATAACCACTCGGTATCCTTTTTGCAAAACTTGTTCCACCAGTGTTGCAACAACATCATCAGCTTCATTTCCTTCAACTTTTATGACCTGCATCATATAGGCTCTCAGTAAGAAAAGATGGATCCCCCCAACCATAATACTTCGGGAACATAGTATTTTTGAAATATAACAAGGAACCTTTTTTTTTTGGCGCCAGGGGGAGGGGTTTGGAGAATTATTAATATGACAAGAATCTGGTGTAATTTTCTAGTAAAAAGATATTGGGAATCTCAACAAGTACTGTAAATTAATGAAATTAAACTAATGATGTTCACTTACCGGAACATTGCATTTCCTAAAAACATCCATAACAAGTTGCTCTGACCTCCCAACTTGACTTCGAACAAATTTTCTAGAAGTAGTTGTTTGTCGAAACAATTTCCTTCTATGTGCTTTATATGAAGGTAATAACTGTCTCCGCTGTTCATTACAGTTTTCGCCATCAAAAACCTGCAAAAAAAACTTTTGATCATAATTTGTTATGATAATGCCCTATAAAAGGTATATAAAACAACACTAGTTATTCCATTGGAGCACCTAAGACTGTGTTTTTTTTGAAGACTGTGTTTGATTATTACTTTTGCTACTTGCTTTTGACATTTACTCTTTGATTCTTCAAAAGTTGTTACAAACTAAAAGCAAATAGTAAAATGCAAAATCACCATCATCATCATCATATTTCTCAAAAATTTGCAAACAAATAAAAGCTAATCGCATATTTAATGGCAACCTATGAACTCTTTATAACTCAATGGTACATTGAACATTCAATTTTCACCAATATTAACTAAAATTATTATGGAAAAAAATGCTTACGGCAATAACAGGGTCTGTGAGGCTGACTTGAAAGAGGAAAAGAGAAACCCAGTGACCAAAAGACTGTAAACTCGGCTTACTTCCAGCATAACAAAGCGGATTAACATCCAAGAAAAACACCCTCTTTTTGTTTTTGCTCCTTTCTTTATTTTTCTCAACACATTCTCCTTCTGGCAAAACTTGTCCACCAACTGTTCGATGAAAAGACCTAAGAACCGAGGAGGAGGGAGAAGATTCAACCACGGCTCTAATCTTCCATGTACTATTTGGTTTTTGTGGGAGAACTCCGGTTGTCTTGCTTCTTGGCTTTTCGCTTGAGGTTGAAAGAGAAAGGCTCTGGGGTAGACGGGGCGTGAGGAAAATGCTGGCTGCCATTGTAACTTCGACCAAATTAGGCTTAGCTCCTTGCTATCACCATTTGGACTAGTTTTTGAGAACAATATCATTAGTTCGTTTAATTGAAATTAGGATTACAAATGCAAGGAGGTAAGCTCCTGCACCGCACAAAATCAACACTAATTTGTGCCAATCTATGTGCTAACATATTAGCTTCTCTATGAATATGTACAATCTTACAAAAATCAAATAAAGAAACTAAGTCGCTAATTTCATAAATTAAGCAACCACCCTCCCACCACACAGGTGATGACTTAACTATCTCCGAGACTGCAACTAAACAATCAATCTCTATAAATCACTTCTCTACCCTCATATTCTAAGGCTAATTCAAAACTAGTTTATAATTTACTTTTTATGACAAAATATATATGGAAAATTTTAAAAAGGTTAAAATCTCAATTTGGGCCCTGAGCTTTGCCAAAAGGGTAAAATAAGTGTCCAAACTATGAAAAATGTCAAATTAGTGCCTGAACTTTTCGATTTGGGTCAATTCAATCCAAAACTTTAGATTACAAGTCTGTTAAATGCAAATAATCGAAATAAAAACCCTAAATTATTAAATTCACCTCCAGTATGAAAAGCTAACCCCAAATCTTCAGCAAAGTCGAGCTCGATTCTACCCTAATACACAGTCATTAAGGGTGCGTC
>AWWV01012485.1:0-18893 GCA_001974805.1 Corchorus capsularis
AGATGATGAAGTAGAGGTACAAACCGAAGATGATGTAGTGATGCTCACACCGGCGCTCTTGAATTTTAGTTGCAAAGAGAACTTTGAGTGCCTATGTTAAAGGAGATGTGCAAAATCAAAGGGAGAATTTTGTTTCATACTAGGATGTATGCGAATGGGAAGCCTAGTAGTGTGATCATTGATGGAGGAAGTTGCACAAATATAGCTAGTATGTATTTGGTGAAGGAGCTTGCGTTATCCACCACTAAACACCCTAAACCCTATAGTTTAGGATGGTTCAATGATAGAGAGGAGATTAAGGTTAACAAACAAGTTTTAGTTTCTCTTTCTTTGGGCAGGTACAATGGTGAGGTGCTATGTGATGTACTACCAATGCAAGCATGTCATGTTCTACTTGGTCGTCCATGGCAATATGACAACAAGGTCCATCATGATGGTGAAACAAATAAGTATTCCTTTATGTGTGGTAAGTGTCCTATTACCTTGATTCCTTTATCACCTCAAGAAGCTTTAAAAGATCAATTGAAATTGAAAGAGGAATTTGCTAAGATGGGATCTGACTTTAGGACTAAAGAAAAGAATAAACATGCTAAATTAGATGTGAATTGCGATTTAGTTGAAAAGCATGCTAGTTCTAAGAAAATTGTTAAGGGGTGTATGTTAACAACTAAGAGTGAGATTAAAGAGGCTTTGAATGATAATTCTGTTTTGATCTTACTTTTTCTTAAGAATACACTTGTTGCTACTAACGACTTGGAAAGAGAGCTTCCAAGAAATATTGTTTCTCTTTTGAGTGATTATGTAGATGTGTTTCCAGAGGAGATTCCTAGTGGTTTGCCGCCAATTAGGGGAATTGAGCATCAAATTGACTTCGTCCCTGGAGCGCAAATACCTAATAAGCCAGCTTATAGAACAAACCCTGAAGAAAGAAAGGAATTGGAGAAGCAAGTTGGAGAGCTACTACAAAAAGGGTTTGTGCGTGAAAGCCTTTCTCCATGTGCCGTTCCTGTGTTGCTTGTTCCTAAGAAAGATGGGACTTGGAGAATGTGTGTGGATTGTAGGGCAATAAACAACATCACGGTAAAGTATCGTCACCCTATTCCTAGATTAGATGATATGCTTGATGAATTGCATGGTGCTTGCTTATTTTCTAAGATTGATCTTAAGAGTGGCTATCATCAAATTCGCATTAAAGAGGGTGATGAATGGAAAACTGCCTTTAAAACTAAATTAGGGTTGTATGAATGGTTAGTTATGCCTTTTGGATTGACTAATGCACCTAGTACATTCATGCGATTAATGAATCATGTTTTAAGAGCTTTTATTGGCAAGTTTGTTGTTGTTTATTTTGATGATATTCTTGTGTATAGCCGAAACCTAGATGAGCATGTTAGGCATCTAAGATGTGTGTTAGATGTACTTAGGGTTGAGAAATTATATGCTAACCTTAAGAAGTGCACCTTTTGCACAAACAAGCTTGTTTTTCTTGGTTTTATGGTTTCATCGCAAGGTATAAAGGTTGATGAGGAAAAGATCAAGGCAATCAAAGAATGGCCAACACCCACCAACGTTGGACAAGTGAGATCTTTTCATTGACTAGCCGGATTCTATAGGAGGTTTGTTAATGACTTTAGCACCTTAGCCGACCCTATTACAAGTGTTATGAAGAAGAATGCACCATTCAAGTGGGGAGATGAACAACAAGAAGCATTCGAGACATTGAAGGATAAACTAACTAATGCTCATTTGCTTGTTTTACCTAACTTTAACAATACTTTTGAGATTGAATGTGATGCATCAGGGGTTGGAATTGGAGCTGTATTAATGCAAGGTGGGAAGCCCGTCGCCTATTTTAGTGAGAAATTGAATGGGGCTGCATTAAATTCTCCAACCTATGATAAAGAGTTGTATGCTCTTGTGAGGGCGTTGCAAACTTGGCAACACTACCTTTGGCCTAAGGAATTCGTGATTCATACGGATCATGAGAGCTTAAAGTATTTAAGAGGCCAACAAAAGCTAAACAAGATAAGGAGAATGTTGTGCGATACAAACAAGGTAAGGAGAATGTTGTAGCCGATGCTTTATCAAGAAGGTATGTCTTACATTCCATGCTTGATTCTAAGTTTCTTGGTTTTGAGTATATTAAGGAATTGTATGCTAGTGATGTTTATTTTGGTGAAATATTTAAAGCATGTGAAAATTCTGGATTTGGAAAGTATTATAAGCATGATGGATTTTTGTTTAAGGAATCTAGATTGTGTGTGTCTTCTTGTTCTTTGCGCATCTTGCTCTTGAGGGAATCGCATGAAGGGGGTTTAATGGGTCACTTTGGAGTTGATAGAACATATGACATATTGCATGAACACTTCTTTTGCCCTAAGATGCGACATGATGTAGGAAAATATGTTGCTAGTTGCATTGTGTGTTTGCAAGCTAAATCTACATCTAAACCGCATGAGTTGTATACTCCTTTGCCTATTCCTCATGAACCATGGACTCATATTAGCATGGACTTTGTGTTAGGTTTACCTCGTTCTAGGAGAGGTAAAGATTCTATCTTGTGGTTGTCGATAGGTTTTCTAAGATGGCTCACTTTGTTGATAGATAAATTTAAGGCAAGACTTGTGGCAAAAGGATACACACAAAAACATTGTATTGATTATTTTGATACATATACTCCCGTAGCTAGAATTGCCACAATAACAGTGCTAATTGCCTTAGCATCAATTTACAATTTAATAATTCACCAAATGGATGTCAAAACTGCCTTTTTAAATGGTGAATTAGATGAGGAGGTTTATGATGCGCCAAGGGCTTATCATGGCTTAGAAGAACACATTGGAGCCAATGAAGATCAAGGAGATGTCATCGATGCTAGCTTGGAGGAGCATGGAGTTGGAAGCACGTTTGACCGACCATTGCTTGGAGAAGCCGCGCAACACCGGCCACATGACCGACCATCGCATGCGACATCGCATGGGGCAACCGGCCACAACCAGCCATCGATTGGGCCATCCGGACAAGACCGGCCTTTTGATCCTTTAGCCATTCCGCAAGGTCCAATGACTAGGGCTCGGGTTAAGAGGTTCAAGGAAGCTTTATTGGGCTTTGTAAGATCTCATCTTGGAGGTTTAGAGTCCATTGAAGAACATTTGGAAGGCATTGAAGTCGACATCACCAAGAATATTCCCATCGATTCCAAGGTGTTTACCTTACTTGAAATCGATGAGCATTAGACTTTGGCATTGTGTAATTCAGCCTCATGGGCCTTTATTCTATCTTAGATTAGTTATTTATTTAGTTTAGAAGACATAGGGTTGGGCCTTGTTTGACTAAGTCCAATCCTTACTTAATTATGTAATGTTATTTACTTTTCCTAGTAGGACAAGGAGTAGGCTATTTCCTTGTTCCTTCCTTTATGTAATGTTTACCTTTTAGTTTTAGGAGAAGGGTTATGCGTCCCCTACTACTATATAAAGGGACTATCCCCCTCTTGTGAACATAAGTCAAGTTAATCAATAAAGTTATGAGGTTTCTACCCATATCGATTTCTTTGGCTTCATTGTTCTAGTTTGAGCAAACTTAGGGTTCTTCATCTTGTAGAGTCCTAGCAAGCAATTAGGTTGAGATAACTTAGTTGTTTGTGAATCTTGTGATCTTGAGAATTCAATTGCAGGTCTAATTGAGTGCTTAAGGCCGACGAAAGAGGAGGGATAGCTTTGTGAAGGTCATCGACATACAAGTCTAGAAGTTGAAGAAATTCAAGTCGACTTTGGTGGATATTCAAAGGTTGGATTTGAATCTAATACAACTAGATCGTATCAGTTTATGTAGAGCAACTAGAAGGGTGCGTAATACCAGGTCAAGAACGTAAATGATGCGCCAAGGGCTTATCATGGACATGAAGAACACAATGGAGATCATGGAAGGGATGATCAAGGGTTGCAAGGAAGCGTGGACTTAAAGGAGAGGATGGAATCGCAAATAACTATGAAGATGCCATAAAGATGCCATTTGATCCTTTGAAGATGCCTTTAGGTCCGATGACTAGAGCAAGGGCTAAGAAGTTCAAAGATGTTTTAACAAGTCTTGTTGACATCTTCTTGAAGGTTTGAAGTCCATTGATGATCAATTGAAGAGCATTGAGGACAATAAGCAAAGGAATATTCCCATCGATTCCAAGTTATACACCATACTTGAAATCGATGAACCTTAATGCTTCCATTATGTAATTCGGCCATATGGGCCTTAATTCTATCTTAGATTAGCTATTTAATTAGTTTAGATGACATTGGGTTGGGCCTTGTTTCACTAAGTCCAACCTTGCTTAACTATGTTATGTTATTTACTTTCCTAATAGAACAAGGAGTAGGCTAGCTATTTCCTTGTTCCTTTCTTTATGTATTGCCGCCCTTAAGGCTTTAGGATTAGGGAAGGGATGTCGACTTGATGCCTATATAAAGGCACCATCCCCCTCTTGTAAACACAAGTTAAGTTAAGTTGATTAAATAAAGTTGAGGTTATTCACCCAGTTGATTATCTTAGCTTCATTGTTCTAGTTTGAGCAAACTTAGGGTTCTTCAATCTTGTAGAGTCCTAGCAAACAATTAGGTCTTGTGAGCTTAATTGTATGTGAATTTTGTAATCTTAAGTTAACAATTGCAGGTCAAATTGAAGACTTAGGGCGACGAACGAAGAGATTAAGCTTTGTGAAGATTATTGATCTACTCATCAAGGTGTGGAGGATATTCAAGTCGACTTTGATAGTTATTCAAGGGTAGATTTGAATCTAAAGCAACTAGATTCATATCAGTAAAGTTCGTAAACTTGTTAAATCATTGTATGGACTTAAACAAGCTCCTAAATAATAGCATAAAAAATTTGAAGAAGTAATTCTTGCTAATGGCTTTAGAATACATGAGGCTGATAAATGTGTCTATAGCAAATTTAAAAGCGGTCAAGTCGTTATAATATGCCTATATGTGGATGACATGCTTATTTTAGGTACAAATTTAGAACAAGTTGAGAATACTAAAAACTTCTTGTCTTGTAAATTTTCAATGAAAGATATCGGCATTGCGAATGTGATTTTGGGAATAAGAATACATAGAAAAAGCAATAAGTTAATTCTTTCTCAATCCCATTATATAGAAAAGATATTAAGGAAATTTAATTTTGAAAATTGTGCAACCATTTCTACCCTATTTGATCCGAGCATAAAACTAGTGCCTAATGATGGGCAACCAATTGCATAATTAGAATATTCAAGAATTATTGGATCCTTGATGTATGCAATGACTTGCACAAGGTCGGGTATAGCTTTTGCGGTAGGAAAATTGAGTAGATACACAAGCAATCCAAGTTCTTTGCATTGGCAAGGAGTACATAGAGTTTTGAAATATTTGAAGGAAACTATGAATTATGGCCTTGGTTATACCGGTTATCCTATGGTATTAGAAGGTTTTTCAGATGCTAGTTGGATATCATATAAAGATGATCATTCATCAACAACATGTTCGATTTTCATGCTTGGTGGAGGTGCTATATCTTGGGGTTCGAAGATAAAGTAAAAGAATTAAAAAGGCGAAAACATATGGTCCAGAATTCTTCATGTTTCTTGTGGAAGGAACAAGAGAAAAGACAGATAAGAAAATTGTATTTTGCTTCAATTTAGAGGCTGATCCTTCCACATTTGAAGAAGCAATTAAGTCACAAGATTCAGCATTTTGGAAGGAAGCCATTAATGAAGAAATGGATTCCATTATGGGAAATAATACATGGATTCTAGTGGATCTCCCACCTGGTTGCAAAACCATTGGTTGTAAATGGATATTCAAAAAGAAACTGAAGGTTGATGGTACTATAGATAAATTTAAGGCAAGACTTGTGGCAAAAGGATACACACAAAACATGGTATTGATTATTTTGATACATATGCTCCCGTAGCTAGAATTGCCACAATAAGAGTGCTAATTTCCTTAGCACCGATATAAAATTTAATAATTCAACAAATGGATGTCAACACTGCATTTTTAAATGGTGAATTAGATGAGGAGGTTTATATAGAGCAATCGGAAGGGTTTGTAATACCAGATCAAGAACGTAAATGATGCCCCAAGGGCTTATCATGGACATGAAGAACACAATGGAGATCATGGAAGGGATAATCAAGGGTTGCAAAGAAGCGTGGACTTGAAGGAGAGGATGGAATCGCAAATCACTATGAAGATGTCATAAAAATGCCATTTGATACTTTTAAGATGCCTTTAGGTCCGATGACTAGAGCAAGGGCTAAGAAGTTCAAAGATGTTTTAACAAGTCTTGTTCGACATCATCTTGAAGGTTTGAAATCCATTGATGATCAATTGAAGAGCATTGAGGACAATAAGCAAAGGAATATTCCCATCGATTCCAAGTTATACACCATACTTGAAATCGATGAACCTTAATGCTTCCATTGTGTAATTCGGCCATATGGGCCTTAATTCTATCTTAGATTAGCTATTTAATTAGTTTAGATGACATTGGGTTGGGCCTTGTTTGACTAAGTCCAACCTTGCTTAACTATGTTATGTTATTTACTTTCCTAATAGAACAAGGAGTAGGCTAGCTATTTCCTTGTTCCTTCCTTTATGTATTGCCGCCCTTAAGGCTTTAGGATTAGGGAAGGGATGTCGACTTGATGCCTATATAAAGGCACCATCCCCCTCTTGTAAACACAAGTTAAGTTAAGTTGATTAAATAAAGTTGAGGTTATTCACCCAGTTGATTATCTTAGCTTCATTGTTCTAGTTTGAGCAAACTTAGGGTTCTTCAATCTTGTAGAGTCCTAGCAAACAATTAGGTCTTGTGAGCTTAATTGTTTGTGAATTTTGTGATCTTAAGTTAACAATTGCAGGTCAAATTGAAGACGAACGAAGAGATTAAGCTTTGTGAAGATTATTGAGCTACTCATCAAGGTGTGGAGGATATTCAAGTCGACTTTGATAGCTATTCAAGTGTAGATTTGAATCTAAAGCAACTAGATTCGTATCAATTGGCATCAGAGCATAGGTTGTCGTCTTCAATCGGTAAATCTATCCTTCTATTCATCATTCATCAAGTTATCGTCCATCAAAGTTCATCTAGTTCATATCGCACCGTAGCTTGAAAAATAAAAAAGATCAAAAACTTTGAAAAATCATAGGAGATTCATCTTAACTCCATTTGCTTTTAAAATTTAGATTTAGAGTCCTTATAACCAGTAGTTATATCCAAAAATATAAAAAAAATAAAAGAAAAAATATAAAAAATGTTTCGACCAGAAACTTGTGAATTTTGTTTTGGGTTCGTTTGAAGTCGGAAAGCTTTGAAATTTGAGATTTAGACTTCTTTTATTGTGATCTTTCTGGGAAAAATACTGAAAAAAATCAATTAAATATGTGGTGTTATCAACTTTTTGCAGATTATAGGGTTTTGTTTTGGGATTTGGGGATTAGGGTTTATATTGTGCAATTGATTCAATTTGTTGCAATTAACCCTAATTGAGTGTTTGATTGAGTATCTTGGGTTGCTTTTGCTGTGAATTATGGTTTAATTTGAAGAATTTTAGGTTAAAACCGTATTGGAGACAAGTGGTACAAAATTGGATCTAAGTGTACTAGGGGTTTTTAACTAATCGATTTGGTTGATTTGTGTTGTTTGATTTAGTTTTTTGGAGCAAGTTTGGAGAAGGAAATCGACATAAGAAACCTGCATAAGTGGTTTGGTTTGGATTGAGATCACTTTCCTTTGATTCACAAAAATTGTGCTACTAATTGTTTGTTCCTCAAGTAGATCACGAGAATAAAGGAGTTCTCTAACGAGTTGCTCTTATTAGACCTATTGAAGCTAGTAAAAGGCATAATCTTGTGAGATAATCAAGAGAGTAGTGGACCGACAATCCGTAGGTTGAGTGCAAACAAGAGGGCACAAAGGTATACACACACACACTTGTGAGGAATTTTTGCTACTAATCTTTGTTTTTTTGTAGGTACCATGGAGGGTCAACAAGGAGAACAAAATCAAGAGGTAAACACGGCTGCCATGTTACAACAAATACTTCAACAACTTGGAACTATGTCTACTAGATTGGATGCTATAGAGGCTAGAAATCAACAAGTTCAACCTCCTCAACAAAGGCCTAACGCCGCAAACAACAATGAAAGAGTTCAACTTCCACAACAAGCACAAAGGCAAATTGCTAGGTTGGATCCATTTGAGAGATTGAGACAACAAGAGCTTGGAGGTCAAGCTTACAATGAGAATTTGCGGCCTAGGAGAGGTGAACAACGAGATGAGCCTACAGACAACAATAAATACAAAATCCCAAAGTTCAATGGGAGAGGGACACCTTCGGATTATTTGGAGTGGGAGTCAAAATTGGAAATGTACTTTGAATCACACCTTTTCCAAGCCTAAGAAGGTACAAATTGCTATCCTTGAATTTGTTGAGAATGCTTTGAATTGGTATAATCAATTGGTGCAGTCAAGGAGAAGAAATTTGGAGAGACCTATTGATACTTGGGCGGAATTGAAGAGTTTCATGAGAAAGAGATTTGTTCCAAGCTACTACATTAGTTCTCTTTATCAAAGTTTGCAAACCTTGAGGCAAGGATCAAAGAGTGTTGATGAGTACTACTCGGAGATGATGTTGTTGATGTCTAGGGCTGAAATTGAAGAGCCATCACAAGCCACCATGGCTAGATTTCTTACGGGATTGAATAGAGAGATTCATGATATTGTGGAGATCCAACAATATTATGATGTTGAAGAGTTGCTACAACAAGCCTTGAAGGCCGAGGGCCAAGTCAAGAGGAGTGGAGCCAAGAAAGGGTTTCCATCATCTAGCTCATGGAAAACTCCAATTAAGAAAGATGATAAAGCTTCCATCAAAGATAAGGAGGTGACGCAAAAGGGAGTAAGTCCTAAATCCGATTCAAAGTCTTTATCTAGTTCTTCCTCTAAAACTCATGTTAAGTGTTTTAAGTGTCAAGGATATGGTCATTACGCTAAAGATTGCGTTAACAAGATGGTGATGTATCTTAATGATCATGGTGAAATTGTGAGTGAAGATGAAGAATTTAACTTGGGATCAAGTGGTGATGGAGATGATGAAGGGGAAGAGTATGCGCATAATGAGAGTGATGATGAAGATGAGACTCATGCACTTAAGAGTTTGGTTGCTAAAAGAGCTTTAAGTGCTTATGTTAAGGAAGATGTGCAAAGCCAAAGAGAAAATTTGTTCCATACTAGGATGCATGCGTGTGGGAAGCCTAGTAGTGTGATAATTGATGGAGGGAGTTGCACAAACATAGCTAGTGTGTACCTAGTAAAGGAGTTGTCTTTGCCCACTATTAAACACCCTAAACCCTATAGTTTAAGTTAGTTCAACGATAGGGAGGAGATTAAGGTTAACAAACAAGTTTTAGTTTCTCTTTCTTTGGGCAGGTACAAAGGAGATGTGCTTTCTGATATCTTGCCAATGCAAGCATGTCATGTTCTACTTGGTCGACCATCGCAATTTGACAATAAGGTGCATCATGATGGTGAGACAAATAAGTATTCCTTTATGTGTGGTAAGTATTCTATCACTTTAGTTCCTTTATCACCTCAAGAAGCTTTAAAGGATCAATTGAAATTGAAAGAGGAATTTGCTAGAATGGAATCTGAATATAGGGCTAAAGAAAAGGCAAAACATGTTAATTCTAATGTCAATTGCGAAGAGAATACGGTTGTTTTGATTGATAAGAAAGCTAGCTCTAAGAAAGTTGTTAAGGAGCGTATGTTAGCTACAAAGAGTGAGATTAAGAGTGCTTTGAATGATAATTCTGCTTTGATCTTGCTTTTGCTTAAAAATACACTTGTGAGCACTAACCACTTGGAAAAAGAACTTCCAAGCAATATTGTTTCTATTTTGAGTGATTTTGTAGGAATTGGAGTTGTTTTGAAGCAAGGAGAGAAGCCTGTAACTTACTTTTGTGGGAAGTTGAATGGGGCTGCATTAAACTATCCAATTTATGCCACGTTTGTAATGATATGGCAACACTACCTTTGGCCTAAAGAGTTTGTGATTCACACGGATCATGAGAGTTTGAAGTACTTGAAGGGCAAACAAAAGTTGAATAAGAGGCATGCTAAGTGGATTGAGTTCATTGAGTCTTTTTCTTATGTTGTGCGATATAAAAAGGGTAAGGAGAATGTTGTAGCCGATGCTTTATCAAGGAGGTATGTCTTACTTTCCATGCTTGATTCTAAGTTTCTTGGATTTGAGTTTATTAAGGAATTGTATGCTAGTGATGTTTACTTTGGTTTAATCTTTAAAGCATGTGAAAATTCCGGATTTGGAAAGTACTATAAGCATGATGGATTTTTGTTTAAAGAATCTAGATTGTGTGTGCCTTTTTGCTCTCTGCGCATTGTGCTTGTGAGGGAATTGCATGAAGGGGGTTTAATGTGTCACTTTGGTGTTGATAGAACATATGAGTTATTACATGAACACTTCTTTTGGCCTAAGATGCGGCATGATGTGGGACAGTATGTTGCTAGTTGCATTGTTTGTTTGCAAGCTAAATCTACATCTAAGCCTCATGGATTGTATACTCCTTTGCCTATTCCTCATGAACCATGGACTCATATTAGCATGGATTTTTTGTTAGGTTTACCTCGTTCTAAGAGAGGTAAAGATTCTATCTTTGTGGTTGTTGATAGGTTTTCTAAGATGGCACACTTCATTGCATGCACTAAAACGGATGATGCCATTAATATAGCTAATTTGTTCTTTAAAGAGATTGTTAGATTACATGGAATGCCTAGGACGATTGTAAGTTATAAAGATGCTAAGTTCTTAAGTCACTTTTGGAGAACTTTATGGGCTAACTTAGGAACTAAGTTGTTTCCTTCAACTACTTGTCATCCTCAAACCGATGGCCAAACTGAAGTAGTTAATAGGACTTTGTCAACCTTGCTTAGGGCATTAATTAAGAAGAACTTAAGAACTTGGGAGGATTGTCTACCTCATGTTGAGTTTGCATACAATGGAAGCATATATAGCACTACTGGATATTCACCTTTTGAAACTGTGTATGGCTTTAATCCTTTAACCCCATTGGATTTGTTGAGTTTACCTTTGAGTGTGCAAGTCGACATGGATGGTGAAAGAAAGGCCGAATTTGTTAAGGATCTTCATGCTAAGGTTAAAGCTCAAATGGAGAAGAAAAAAACACTACATGAAGATTGCTAACAAAGTGCGCAAGGAGATCATCTTTGAACCTGGAGATTGGATTTAGTTGCATCTAAGGAATGAGAGGTTCCCTGAAAAGAGAAACTCTAAGCTCTTACCTCGTGGAGATAGTCCATTCCAAGTCTTGGAGAGGATCAAAAACAATGCCAACAAGCTAGATCTTCCTAGTGAATATGGCAATGTAAGTGCTACTTTTAATGTTTCAGACTTATCCTTGTTTATAGTGATGCAGATTTGAGGACAAATCCTTTTCAAGGGAGAGGGGATGATGCGCCAAGGACTTATCATGGACATGAAGAACACAATGGAGATAATGGAAGGGATAATCAAGGGTTGCAAGGAAACGTGGACAAGCTTAAAGGAGATGATGGAATCGCAAATCACTATGAAGATGCCATAAAGATGCCATTTGATCCTTTGAAGATGCCTTTAGGTCCGATGACTAGAGCAAGGGCTAAGAAGTTCAAAGATGTTTTAACAAGTCTTGTTCAACATCATCTTAAAGGTTTGAAGTCAATTGAAGATCAATTGAAGAGCATTGAAGACAATAAGCAAAGGAATATTCCCATCGATTCCAAGTTATGCACCATACTTGAAATCGATGAACCCTAATGCTTCCATTGTGTAATTCGGCCATATGGGCCTTAGTTCTATCTTAGATTAGCTATTTAATTAGTTTAGACGACATTGGGTTGGGCCTTGTTTGACTAAGTCCAATCCTTGCTTAATTATGTTATGTTATTTACTTTTCCTAATAGAACAAGGAGTAGGCTATTTCCTTGTTCCTTCCTTTATGTATTGCTGCCCTTAAGGCTTTAGGATTAGGGACGGGATGTCGACTTGATGCCTATATAAAGGCACCATCCCCCTCTTGTAAACACAAGTTAAGTTAAGTTAATTAAAAAAAGTTGAGGTTATTCACCCAATTGATTATCTTAGCTTCATTGTTCTAGTTTGAGCAAACTTAGGGTTCTTCAATCTTGTAGAGTCCTAGCAAACAATTAGGTCTTGTGAGCTTAATTGTTTGTGAATTTTGTGATCTTAAGTTAACGATTGCAGATCAAATTGAAGACTTTGGGCGACGAACGAAGAGATTAAGCTTTGTGAAGATTATTGATCTACTCATCAAGGTGTGGAGGATATTCAAGTCGACTTTGATAGCTATTCAAGGGTAGATTTGAATCTAAAGCAACTAGATTCATATCAGTAAAGTTTGTAAACTTGTTAAATCATTGTATGGACTTAAACAAGCTCCTAAACAATGGCATCAAAAATTTGATGAAGTAATTCTTGCTAATGGCTTTGGAATACATGAGGCCGATAAATGTGTCTATAGCAAATTTAAAAGCGGTCAAGGCGTTATAATATGCCTATATGTGGATGACATGCTTATTTTTGGTACAAATTTAGAACAAGTTGAGAATACTAAAAATTTCTTATCTATTAAATTTGCAATGAAAGTTATCGGCATTGCGGATGTGATTTTGGGAATAAGAATACATAGAAAAAGCAATAAGTTAATTCTTTCTCAATCCCATTATATAGAAAAGATATTAAGGGAATTTAATTTTGAAATATTGTGCAACCGTTTCTACCTTATTTGATCCGAGCATAAAACTAGTGCCTAATGATGGGAAACCAATTGCACAATTAGAATATTCAAGAATTATTGGATGCTTGATGTATGCAATGACTTGCACAAGGCCGGGTATAGCTTTTGCGGTAGGAAAATTGAGTAGATACACAAGCAACCCAAGTTCTTTGCATTGGCAAGGAGTACATAGAGTTTTGAAATATTTGAAGAAAACTATGAATTATGGCCTTGGTTATACCGATTATCCTATGGTATTAGAAGGTTTTTCAGATGCTAGTTGGATATCATATAAAGATGATCATTCATCAACAACAAGTTGGATTTTCATGCTTGGTGGAGGTGCTATATCTTATGGTTCCAAGAAGCAAACGTGTATTACGGATTCCACCATGGCGACGGATTTTGTAGCCTTGGCTTCAGCTTGTAAAGAAGCCGAATGGCTAAGAGATTTACTATATGAAATTTCTTTATTACCAAAGCCAATTCCGCCAATCTCTACTCATTGCGATAGTGCAGCTACATTAGCAAGGGCTTATAGCCAAGTATATAATGGCAAATCAAGACATATTGGTTTAAGACATAGCTATGTGAGACAACTTATCACTAATGGGGTGATCACTATAGATTTTGTAAGGTCTTGGGAAAATATGGCGGATCCTTTAACAAAAGGATTACCAAGAGACATAGTTTGCAAGACAACAAAAGGGATGGGTCTCAAGCCAATTACACTAAGTCACACATGATGGAACCTCAACTTAACGCTTGATAAGTAACATCAAGTCTTAAGTTCAATGAGACAAGTACATCGTATGAATGTGGCTGCAAGTACTCACTATACAAACCATCCAAGAAATGAGAAGTACTTGGTACCCGTATGTGTACATTAGAGGTTGACTTTATAACTCTTAATAAGTCCCATAATAACAATTTGTTAAAGTGTTTAAGTACGGGGCACTTTAGATGGGATCTACCTATATGGGTTGAAGTCGTGCCGCTCCTAGGAGTTCAAGGCTTAACTCTAACAACACTCATGAAAAGGATACAAGACACAAGGCCTTTAATTGTGTCGGCATAAATAAGTTTTTGCTTTGGAGAGTAGTGAGATCATATGTGTGACATGTGCCCAACTAGTCATATAGAATTGTTGGCTCAAAGCATAAGTCTACCATACAATTTTGTCTAGCTTGCCAACACATGTTCACTAAATAAAGGTTCAAATCGTAAGATTACCTTTAACTATGCATGAGATCTATGAAAGTTGGTTCTATCATTTTGAAAATGGTGGGGGAATGTTGGAATATATTCAAAATAAGTGAAAGTATAAGTGAGAATAAAGTCACGTGGAAGGAGTTGTAGGTTGGAGAATTTGGATTTCATTCAAATTCTATTAACTATATTTAATTTTAATGATAAGAATCAGTTACCAAGTTTAAAAGATATCTTTTGATAACCGACATCAAGGAAGAGATATGATACTTGGTAACTAACCTTTGGCCTATAAATTCTCCAAACTTCATCATTGAAAATCACTTTGAGCATTCTCTCTTCCTATATCTATTATACTAGTGTGTGTGTGTGTGTGTGTGTGTGTGTGTGTGTGTGTATATATTATCTAAACGGTTGCTGCAGAAATCGTAGATAAATAAAACAACTTGCTGCTTTCCTAAGGAAAATCTCTACGGGTTGAATCTTTGACTGCAACTTAGATTCAATTGTTGCTTCATTGTATCTTGAAGGTTAATTGTTTCCTTGTTGCATACTAGAATTGGTGGGGTGAATTAAGCCTAAAGGAGAGTGGCATACTGCAGCACGCCTTGAAGCCTAACCAAAACTTTCTTCCCTATTTTTCTAACATGTACTTTATGCTAAAAGCAAAATAGTGAACGCATATAACTATTAAAAGACCTTAGTTAACTATATAATAACTTTTTTTGCTACTTAACTATATAATGGCTTTGTTTGTAAAACAATAATTCTAAAAAAGAGACTGCCACTTATGATAACCTCAACAACATTCTCACCAAATTATAAGGTGCTACAGACACAAAGGAAAAACAGACACCCCAAGGAAGAAAAGAAATATTCTCGCTTCCTGCTGATAGGCCATGGCACCGACCAATAAACTCTTTAGACATTTTTCAACTAACTGCAATCTAACAAAACATTGACTAGATAGACACCCTTCCTCTTCTCTTAACATCTTATAAGTACCATAAACAAATATTTCGATAAAATATTTTCATCAAGTTGGCTTTAGTTGTTGATCCCACCATACCAACATCGTTGGAATCTCCAAGTAATTGTTGAAGGAAAACTTGATTTATACTGAAAATTATGTTTAATCTCGATTCCACAGATCAATAATCAATCTTCTTCATTGCTTTGGCTTCCTTTGGAGTATGATTTTGATGTTGGGTATGGCGCGGCTGTGGTGGTGCTGGAAGGGGGTTGTGGTGAATCTGGTGATCTAGTTAGGGTTCTAAGAAGAAAACGAAGAAGAAAAGAAATGGATAAAAAAAACAATATAAAAAAGTTAGAGAAAAAAATAATAAATCAAGTAAAAAAATTTAGTTGATACCAACGGTTGGAATAAAAAAGGTGTAAAAATTTATCACGAGGACTACCACATATGAATTCATTCCAAAAGGTTTTTAAAGCCGGTTTAACGGGTTAAACCTTTTAGTATCCGTCGGTCAAGAAAATAGATGTTGCATCCAATGGTCAGAATTCAATGGGTGCATCACATTGAAAAGTGGGTGCATCACAAAGGGAGCACCGAAGTCTACACCATATTGAAAATGCCTTATTCATCCTACTTGTGGATATGGATCTTGTTTCGTGAATTGAGTCGTCTTGTCGACCATTTGGAGGCTTGAACTTTCTCCATAGGACTTTAGCATATACATCACCCTTTCGCTTCCACTACTATGTAACGTATGCTTTTCATTAACGACAAAGAAGGGACAGTTTTGAAAATCTCTTTTGACTTACCCATGAATCAAAAACAAAATCATCCTATTATTAATTCTAACAATCTTTAATTTATTGCAAATTAAAAATGAAATAACTAAAGAACACATGATCACTCAAACAAATTGAACTAACTCAAGTAGGGATTTTATTCTAAAATTTAAAAAATGGAAATAAAAAAAAAACTAGCCTCCCTTGACAGTAATAATCAAGAAGGAGGAGGAGCAAATGGAAACAAAATAAAAAACCTAGGGAACGAATAAAATTACTACCTAATTATTTGATTGAGTAATTAAAGGTTTTTAATATAAAAAAATTATGTGAATCATAGGAAATTTTTAAATAATTATTACAAGTTTATCGGTCCGCGCTGGCCTACGGATGATTTTTTTTTTAGAATCGTTATTTATCACGATGCATATATTAAAAAATTTCACCGTAAATTTAAAATGGAGACAGTGCTTTGACGTGTTTATTTGGATTGTTTTATTGACTAAATAGCCCTTTTGCCCCCCTGAACTTTGCAAATTTCAGCCAGTTTGCCCCTTGAACTAATAATTATGCCACATTGCCCCTTTAATTTTCAAAATTAAGCCAAATTGCCCCTTACCGTCAACTCCGTTAGTCACGTGATGGTACATGACTAACGGCTCCGTCATCTCCCCTGTTATATGCTGACATGGCTATTTTTGCTGACGTGGAAAATCCACGTCAGCGGGACCCATAATAGGTGGAAAAATGGATACCGAACTTTAAAAAAAATTAACGAAAAAAATTAATTTTCATCTTTAATATCTTTTTCTTCTTTCTTCCCTTTCTTCTTCTTCTTCATCTCCTTCCATCTCCCAAACCATCAACCAAAACAGAAATGAAGAAACAACCATATCATCCTATATTATTGTATTGTTAAAAAAATGAAAAAGTATTGAGTTTTACAAAATTTTGCAACTTATTCGGTGATGATCTCCCTACCAAAATGTTTAGGAAGTAAACTTGGTTTACTCCTAGACCAAAGAATTGATTGAATTGATAAAAAAAAAAACCAGAGGAAAATGGAAAAAGGAAGGGAAGATTTGTGGAAAGAGATTGAGAAAAATATGGGGTTTAATTAGGATTTTATAGTTGTTAATAATTAACAGAAAGGAAGAAGGAGCGGGTCGAAATGAATTAGCTGGGATAGTGAATCTAAATAAAGAAAAGCTAAAATTTGGGTATTTGGGCAATTTGGAAGGTGAGAGGAAGCCCTAGGGATTATATTTATGATGATAATAATGAAAAAAAAAATTGTTGATTTTAGGAGCCAGCTGCACAACATATGAATTCTTCTTGCTGGAATTCTCATCTTCAACCTCAACCAAGTTCTTGATTACGGCATCGGTTGCAGTGTTCAAGAATTCCGACCAGTCGCTTGTAATAACCAAAACAAATTCCATTTCACTCGACTAAAAGAGCATATATATTAAGAGACAAAATCACCAGGACATCCTAAAACAGCCCCCAAATGCTTTATTTTTTCTTTCCCCAATGTAGATCTAGCCTACAATCTCTTATATCCTTCTTGAAACACGATTTGATGGAACCCAACACCACTAAAGCTCTAACTTTTAAATCGCTGGCCTTCACCGTCGATCCCCACCGCCAAAGCTCCAAAACAATCACCGAAGCTAACCCTTCTCCTTTGATTCGTTGAGACAGAGATGATGAAGAGAAAGGAATCAATGAAGACAAAAAAAATTGCAACACCAGATTCAACAAAATTAAAGCACCAGATTCAACCCATAAATTAAATCCACACATGTGAAAAACAGGAGCTGTGAAAAACAAAGACAAGGCCTTGAAAAGCAAGAAAGCAAGAGCTGTGAAAAACAAAGACAAGTTCTTCAAGATTGAAGGAGATGAGGAAGAACGAGAAAGAAGATAGAAGAAAAAATTAAAAAAAATTAAAAGAGAAAGTTAAAGAAAGAAAACCTACCGTTTTTCCTTTACGTAACAATATCTATTTATTTTTGTTTTTTTTCTTCTTTGTTTTTAATTTATTTTGGGCTAGTTTTTCCCTTGGCCCCATATGCCCACTTAAAAAGTTTCACGTCAACCAGAAAAATCCAGACCAGCAAGGTTGACGAAACCGTTAGTCACGTGACGGCACGTGACTAACAGTGTTGACAGCAAGGGGTGATTTGGCGTGATTTTGAAAATTAAAGGGGCAATGTGGCACAATTATTAGTTCAGGGGGCAAACTGACTGAAATTTACAAAGTTCAAGGGGCAAAAGGGCTAATTAGTCTTCTTTTATTTCCTTTTTTAAGGTACAGATTTTTGAAAAAGAAAAAAAGAAAGTCAATAAATGCAACACTTGTGGGATTGACAAAATAAGAGGATGCAATTAACTAAATCTGCTTCAAGAAATCTTGTAATTACCAAAAGGTAAGGGGAAAGAAGGAAATAAAGGAATATGACATGCGGCTTTTTGAGTCATTTGTCAATTGAGAAATGACCAAAATGTTTAGTTATTTAATCTCCTCAAGAATCAAAAGTTAGGACATTTAAATAATCTGCCATGTAGGTAAAAACGAAAAAGATTAGTTCTCTAGCTCATCATCAATCCTTGATGGGGATCTTGTATTAATTCCACTACTCTATTCAAATCGATTGAGAAGTGACCAAAAAGATTACTTATTTAATCCCCTCAAGAATCAAAAGTTAGGACATTTGATTTAAATAATCTGCCAAGTAGGAAAAGATGAAAAAAACAAGTTCTCTAACTCCAAAAGCAAGTCTTGGTAGGGATCTTTTAGTAATTCCACTGCTCTTTATTAAAGTCAATTGAGAAATGACCAAGCAAGCCTTGGTAGGGATCTTTTAGTAACTCCACTACTCTATTAAAGTTAATAGAGAAATGACCAAAAAGTCTAGTTATTTAATCCCCTCAAGAATCAAAATTTAGGACATTTAAATAATCAATTAAGTGGGAAAAGACGAAAAAAATTGGTTTTCTCGGTCCTCATTAATCCGGGGTGGCGAGTTTTTAGTAATTTCACATGTTTATTCAAATAATATGTAGTATATATAT
>AWWV01012486.1:0-12951 GCA_001974805.1 Corchorus capsularis
TTTTTACACAAAGAAAAAGAGAGAAGAAAGAAGATGAAAGAAGCACTCAATTAATCAAATGCAATAACGATTGGGGTAAAATCATGAAAAAGAAATCATTGGGGAAAACTACATAAATAAAGCAAAATAGTGTGTAAAAACTGCAAAATTTATTGAAGAAGACTGACTGACTGAAGAAGACTAGTAAAACAAGAAAAAACACACCAAACAAGAACCAAACTCAAAACCAAACCAAAAAACAACACACAAAAGTGAGTTATCATCACTTTAACCGGTAAGTTGGTTGATTCCTCCGCCCCCTCTTTTCTTTGTTTCGATGCTTTCGAGAAAACCCACTTTAACTACATCACCACCATAACTCCGCTATCAAAACTTCTTCTCTTGATAGTCCATTTCCCTAATTCCTCTAATTTCCTCCCTTTTCCTCGCATTTCCTCGTCAAAATAAGAAAACAAAAAACCCAATTCTTGTTTTCGTCAATGGCTCATCTTCTTCAAACTTGTTTCCTTCCCTCCACTTGCTCACTTCGCCGGACACCCATTTCCGGTTATAAAGGGAAGCCCGAATCCTTTAAAGTAAAGGCGAAGATCCGAGAGATTTTCATGCCGGCATTGAGCTCAACAATGACGGAAGGAAAGATCGTTTCTTGGATAAAGTCGGAAGGAGACAAGCTTGCCAAGGGAGAGAGTGTTGTGGTTGTTGAATCTGACAAGGCTGACATGGATGTCGAGAGTTTCCATGATGGGTTCCTCGCTGCAATCATGGTGGAGGAAGGCGGCGTCGCTCCTGTAGGCTCTGCCATCGCCCTCTTGGCCGAGTCTGAGGATGAGATTGCTGAAGCTAAATCCAAATCACAATCTTCTTCTAGTGGCAATGCTCAGGCAGTGGAAGAAAAACCAAACCCAAAACAAGAGGCGGCTACTCCTGTGGCTGTGGGTTCCCCTGTTTCAAGTCCAAAGCCTGTAGCTGTGGGGTCAGCTGCGCATCCGGCTTCAGAGGGAGGAAAGAGGATAGTGGCTTCGCCATACGCCAAGAAATTGGCAAAGGAGTTGAAGGTGGATTTGGGGGCAGTTGTGGGGACCGGACCCATGGGCAGGATTGTGGCTAAGGACGTTGAGGCAGCAGCGGCAGCAGGTGTGGCGGCACCACTGCCTGCTTCGCCAGCCAAGGCAGCTCCAGTTGCTCCTGGAATTGAATTGGGAACGGTAGTTCCTTTTACTACAATGCAGGCTGCTGTCAGTAGGAATATGGTTGAGAGTTTGTCTGTGCCTACTTTCAGAGTTGGATACACCATCACCACAAATGCCCTTGATGCCTTGTACAAGAAGGTGAGATGCTTTTCTTCATTTGTTTTGAAAAAGAAAAAAAAGAGTTATAGCAGTTTCTTGTTTTTTTACTGTGAATCTTCATAAACTGATAATGCAATGGATGGTATCATAAGAGAGTGCATTTGATTCAAAATGGTGAATTCATAGGAGGTTTCAGAAGTAGTTTTGCCATCTGAAAGATTGTTATAGTTAGATCTTTGTTAAACTATTAGGCATAATAAAGGAGGCTTGATGTCTCATGTTGAGCTAGTTTTTTTCTTAAAGATTTATTAGTGACAGGTCATAATTGCTAATGTTAAATGGTTTATCTTGGCTGGTTTTGTTACCATTACCTATGTCTAAAGATATGCTTTACACCACAAAACTTACTTGCGAAAAAAGAAACTCTTCCTTCCTCTGTAGAAATTTTTTCAACACATTGGCTCAAGAAAATGTTATTCTTCTAAAATTGTTGATGCTACTGTTTTATTGTAATTATTGACATGTTTGTTTTTCTGTTTGTTTATCTCTAATATTGGTTGATATAAATTGTATTTTATTTGTTTAGATCAAGTCTAAGGGGGTAACAATGACAGCATTGCTTGCAAAGGCAACTGCACTCGCTTTGGTTCAACATCCTGTAGTTAATTCTTGCTGCAGGGATGGCAACAGCTTCACATATAATAGTAGCATCAATATTGCTGTTGCTGTAGCTATAGATGGCGGATTGATTACACCAGTTCTGCAGGATGCTGATAAGGTCCTTGTTATTTTAACTTTTGGCTGCCATTTTTTTTTTTTGGTGATCTAGTGTAGCAATGTTTTTAGGGGTTTATTTCATCAAATTTCAGGTTGACATCTATACATTGTCAAGAAAATGGAAAGAGTTGGTTGATAAGGCCCGGGCCAAGCAATTGCAACCTCATGAATATAATACAGGTATTCTCTTTTGTGTCAAATTTCTTATCAAATTGTTCAAGGGTAGTTCCTTTAATAAAAAGCTTGATGATACACGAATTACTCTTGTTTGTGAACTTTTGCTAGGATTGATATTGGTACATTCTGGTAGTGTATTTTGTTGATATGAAATGCTTATTTTTTATGAAAGTTTCGACAAAGAAAGAAGCTTGCGGATGATTATTTGAAGTATTGGATGAAAAGTAGAAAAATAAGCAAAAAAAGTGAAAATAGGAAACATTAATAATACTTGTAAAATGTAGCAAAAAAAATAATACTTGTAAAACTTGTGAGGAAAATATAGAAGGTGCTTGTTGATGGGCATCTATAAATAAAATTTCCGATCACAGAGTTAGTTGCTTGACCACCAATGTAGGTATTTCTCTCTCTTTTGGAGTAGCATTAATAGCACCATAATTTACAAATCCAAATGTTCAAGTTTGATCAGTACTGTGTTGCTATACAATTGACCTATCTTTCAATCAAAGAGTGTCCTGTATTATCGTTGAGTCTCTGATAAATAGTCATTACAACCAGTCAGAGATGTTTTACTTTCTCATTATTCTAGACTAAGTAATCAATGGGTTTTGGGTTTTGGGATTCTAGCTTTTTTCATTCAAAGATAGGATTTTTGAAACGTAAATTTCAATTGATGGTGGAATTATCTCTTACACAAACTCGAGAAAGAGTGAGTAGTTCCAATGAGGTCAATTGCTATTGTAGTCACCCGCAGTTGGATATATTCACTTTCTCAATAATCTTGCTTTACTAAAGGTTGAGACACATGGATTTCCAATGTCATTTCTGCTCTTGCCCTTTTTTAATTCTTTTTATCCTCTCTCTCTCCCTCCTTTTTCTCATTGTTTGGGCTAAATGGATAAAACTATTTCTATTGTCCATATATTGTCATGTGCCGAATCTTATGTGATGCACAATAACGAAGGAGAAAAGAGGGAAAAGAGGAAGAGTCAGTAACTAAGAAAAAAGGAAATGGAAAGAAAGAGATAGAACCAGAGAAAATCTCAATATTAATTATTCTTTTTGAGCAATAGTCTATCAAAATGTTAGTTCTCCTCTGTAATAAATGATAAAGCATGAGTGTCTGTAGACTCTGTAAACTTGAACATATAGATCAAATACTGAATATACATAATCTTAAATGCTAAAAGTTACAATGGAATTCATTTAAATATACTAATAAAGTTATCAAACTGCAAGTCTGCAACATAGATTATAGAGTTTCTGTTAAGTCTATTGAATAATCATATTACTATATGGTCTCTGCCCTATTACCTCATTCAACATGCAGAAGCCTTCTGTAAATGTGATTCTGTTGTGTTTTTTGTTTCGACTTTGTTTGCTCTTTTTGCAGGTACTTTCACTCTGTCTAACCTTGGGATGTTTGGAGTTGACCGGTTTGATGCCATTCTTCCACCTGGAACTGTAAGTATTTGTGCTTATTTTTTGTAGTTTATCTTTTGGAGTATCTGTATGCCAGTGCTTCTGTATATCAATCATGTGAGTGTTCTTTTGCAGGGAGCAATCATGGCTGTTGGAGCTTCTGAGCCTACTGTTGTGGCTAGCAAGGATGGCCGTATTGGCATGCGGAACCAGATGCAGGTTAACTTCGATTCTCTTTTTTGCTGATGACTTATCATGATGTATTTATTCCTAAAAAGATGGAGAAAATATGTTTATTTCTTGGATGATTAATAATGTTTAAATAGCCAGTTATAGAAATAAAAGCACTTACTTTTGAACTTTAAACATATTGCAGGTAAATGTTACAGCAGATCACCGTGTCATCTATGGTGCTGATCTAGCTTCATTCTTGCAAACCCTGGCTAAAATTATTGAGGATCCCAAAGATCTTACGTTCTAGTCTCGTCGTCCCTCACCTGCAATCATGTCCTCATGGCCATACTATTGTTAGATTATTGTCTAGTAGCATGCTACCAAGGTTCGTGTTTTTCATATCTAGTGTGCTTGCTTGATCTTGGAGCATACTTGAGATACAAAATGCTGGGGCCAATTACAACCTGTTTGAGCTTCACCGAGAACTTCGTCCAAAAAAAAAAAAAAGAAAAGAAAAAGAAAAGTCTCCCCGAGACCAAGAAGAGGATTTCTAAGACTAGTAGTTATATCAATTTATTCCAGTTCTATTTTCTTCTAGTTTAAGTCTCATTTTTTTTTCCTTAGTTAACTTTACAAAAGTCATAAACCATGCTCATCAACTAAATTTTGGCTGTTAGTTATTGTCGTATCACATAAAGTTATTTCTTTTCGTTTTCTACTTTTATTACTGTCCAGTGTTTATCAAATAAGGTTCCTTAGTTTCAAAAAAACTAAGGATAGAACCCGTGCGTTGCACCGGGATTTATTCAAACTTTTTTTGGTGAAAGGATTTATTCAAATTTCAAACTAAATATATAAAATTATAATTTATTTATGAATAATTTACCAGTCACGTAATATTTGAATTTTAGTTAGTAGCAAAGTAATAAGGAATGAACATTTTTTGTAATGAAAATTCAGTTACGTTGTAAAATTAAACGAAAAAAGTATTATTAAATCTTTATTTTAACCATACTATGTAAAACCTTTATAATTTATTGAAAAATATTATGAAATATTTATTTTACTAAATCTTTATAATATGTAGAAAAATCTTACTATTTCTTTTTAATAAATAATTATTTAATACAACGTCAGTGAAATTTTTATATAATACACGTAGGTTAAAAAGTAATACATACACCATTTTTACACCATTTTCTCGACAATTATTTGATACATCGTCAGTAGAGTTTATATAATACAAATGAACTAAAAAACTAACACATACACTTTATTACTTATTTAATAGTGTATTTAATATTGAAAATATACCCTAAAAGGGCACATGTCGACCCTTTAACCCCGTACTAAAGTCTGCTAAACTTTACTAACAATGGATGATATAATTTTCCCATCGTAATAACATTGTAAGTTTTATAATAAGGATTATTATACAAACACACTGTCAATGTAAATTTTGGACTCCATAAGCGGGTTAAGAAGTTGACACATACCCCATTTCATAATTAATTAAATAATTGATATTAATCATATTCGCTAAGAGGACACATGTCAACCCTCAAACCATGCACGTGCAGTCTGCTAAACACCACTGACGATGTATTGTATAATTTTTTATAAGATTATTATACAATACACTGTCAATGTAAATTTTCAACTCCATAACCGGGTTAAGAAGTTGGCACATACACTATTCCATAATTAATTAAATATAAATATTAATACATATTCCCTAAGAGGACACATGTCAACCCTTAAACCCCACGCGTATAGTACGCTAAACTCCACTGACAGTGTATTGTATATTTTTTTTATATGATTATTATAAAATACACTGTCTATGTAAATTTTGGACTCCATAAGTGAGTTAAGAAGTTGGCACATACCCCATTTCATAATTAATTAAATATTTAATATTAATACATATTCCCTAAGGGGATACATGTCAAACCTTAAACCCCGCACGTGCAGTCTGCTAAACTCCACTGACTGTGTATTGCATAATTTTTCTTATAAGATTATTATACAATACACTATTAGTATAAATTTTGGACTCCATAAGCGAGTTAAGAAGTTGACACATACCTCATTTCATAATTAATTAAATATTTAATATTAACACATATTCCCTAAGGGGACACATGTCAACCCTTAAATCCTGCACGTCCAGTCTCCTAAAATCCACTGACGGGTATTGTATAATTTTCCTTATAGGATTATTACACAATACACTGTTAGTGTAAATTTTGGACTCCGTGAACGGGTTAAGAAGTTGACACATACCCAATTTCATAATTAAATATTTAATATTAATACATATTCTCTAAGGGTACACATGTCAACCCTTAAAGTTAAATCCCCTACGTGCAGCCTGCTAAACTCCACTGCCGGTGTATTGTATAGATTTTCTTATATTATTATTATACAATACAACTGTCAATGTAAATTTTGGACTTCATAAGCGGGTTAAGAAGTTTACACATACTCCATTTCATAATTAATTAAATATTTAATATTTATACATATTCCCTAAGGGATACATGTCAACCCTTAAACCCCGCGCGTGCAGTCTGCTAAACTCTACCGACTGTGTATTGCATAATTTTTCTTATAGGATTATTATACAATACATTGTCAGTATAAATTTTGGACTCTATAAGTGAGTTAAGAAGTTGACACATACCTCATTTCATAATTAATTAAATATTTAATATTAATACATATTCCCTAAGGGGACACATGTCAACCCTTAAATCCTGCATGTGCAGTCACCTAAAATCCACTGACGGGTATTGTATATTTTTTCTTATAGGATTATTATACAATACATTGTCAGTGTAAATTTTGGACTCCGTGAACGGGTTAAGAAGTTGACACATACCCCATTTCATAATCAAATATTTAATATTAATACATATTCCTTAAGGGTACACATGTCAACCCTTAAAGTTAAACCTCGCACGTGCAGTCTGCTAAACTCCACTGACGGTGTATTGTATAAGTTTTCTTATAGGATTATTATACAATACAACTGTGAATATAAACTTTTGAATTCATAAGCGGGATAAGAAGTTTACACATACTGCATTTCATAATTAATTTAATATTTAATATTTAATATTAATACATATTCCCTAAGGGATACATGTCAACCCTTAAACCCCGGACATGCAGCCTGCTAAACTCCACCGACTGTGTATTGCATAATTTTTCTTATAGAATTATTATACAATACACTGTCAGTATAAATTTTGGACTCCATAAGCGAGTTAAGAAGTTGACACATACCTCATTTCATAATTAAATTTTTAATATTAATACATATTCCCTAAGGGTAAACATGTCAACCCTTAAAGTTAAACCCTGCACGTGCGTCTGCTAAACTCCACTGACGGTGTATTGTATAAATTTTCTTATAGGATTATTATACAATACAACTGTCAATGTAAATTTTGGACTTCATAAGCGGGTTAAGAAGTTTACACATACTCAATTTCATAATTAATTAAAAATTTAATATTAATACATATTCCCTAAGGGATACATGTCAACCCTTAAACCCCGCACGTGAAGTCTGCTAAACTCCACCGACTGTGTATTGCATAATTTTTCTTATAGGATTATTATACAATACACTATCAGTATAAATTTTGGACTTTATAAGCGAGTTAAGAAGTTGACACATACCTCATTTCATAATTAATTAAATATTTAATATTAATACATATTCCCTAAGGGGACACATGTCAACCCTTAAATCCTGCACGTGCAGTCTCCTAAAATCCACTGACGGGTATTGTTTAATTTTTCTTATAGGATTATTATATAATACACTGTCAGTGTAAATTTTGGACACCGTGAACGGGTTAAGAAGTTGACACATACCCCATTTCATAATTAAATAATTAAAATTAAGACATATTTCCTAAGGGTACACATGTCAACCCTTAAACTTAAACTCCGCACGTGTAGTCTGCTAAACTCCACTGACGGTTTATTGTATAAAATTTTATTGTTAATTTAAGGGTAAATTCCATAATTAATACTTATTGTTATAGGGTTTAGAAATAAAATATATAACTAATTCACTAAGTTTAGTTCAAATTAAAATTAAAATTTTATTTTAAGGGTTAGAAAAATTAATATTTGTAAAGGGTGTATTGAAACCAGTAAAATGATAACATGTGGCCTAACGTGTGATGGAAACGTCAAGAGGGACCATTGTGTGGAGCTAAAGAGTGGGACGTATAGCAAAGTTCTTTTTAGAATTCTGAATATCTAAATTATATATTTTTATCACTTTTTTTATGTCAAAAAAGAGATATTTTTAGAGAATAAAATAATCGGAAGTCTTATTATACTCAAATATCTCTCTTTTGTTAAAATTAAGACAATCCAATGAGAAATCACAAATACAAATTAATGTCCATTACCTTAATAGAGGTGTTACAAACTAATCAATCTCACGTAAAAGGGCACAAAGCTCACATAAAGTGGGACATGAATCAATGACCTCATATGGTTCAGGTACAGTACACCCATCAGTTGAGATATAAACTCGGATGTTCTAATTTAGTTTTTTAGGAAATAAAGATTGTGTTAATTTAGTATTTTATTAATATTTTAATAACGGAATGAAAGTTCTCCGAGGTTACCCAAAAAAGTTCTCCAAAACAAACATCATATGTTTTGAACCATTCTCACTACCAAGCATCCAACCTAAAACAAATTGGCTATTGGTGGAGAGGCCCAGCCATGTCACACTTAAAATGTATATAAGACATTCAGTAATGTCACACTTATACAATATGGGATATTAGCAATATTCTAACACCCACAACGTTAGTATGGTATCAATCAATGAAATTCTACCAACTTAGATTTTTTTTTCTAAGAATTTCTAAATTCATAGTCAATATATCCTTAATTTTAGAATTTACCAGGTAAATCTTAATTTATTAAAGTTGGAGCTATAATAGTGCTAATTTTATGCCTAAATTTTACGAATAGCTTTGAGTAAACTTAGTTTTATATGTTGTTAACATGACTGAGGTGATAGATTCTCCATAAATCATGCCATTAGAAAAATTTTAGTAGTAATCATAATTTTTGGCGTAATTTATTTTGATTAATTGATTTGCTTAACTACTTGATTTTTTTAATTGGAATTACTTATTTGATTCGTTGAAAACATTAATCATTAATTTCTCAATTGATATTGCTAATTAAAATTCAATTTTTAAAAATTTCTAACATAATATACATTTTAATAATTTCAAAAATATATATATATATATATTTATCTTCAAATTTAAATTGATGTATTGTTAAACGGATGATCAACCTTTCAACCAAAAAAAAATGGAATGATCAACCAGGTTACAGAAATGACACATACTCCTAAATAATTATATGTATTTGATATTAAAAAATATTTCCTAAGGGACACATTTTAATCCTTAAACCCAACTTGTGCAGTCTCCTAAACTCCGCTGACACTGTATGATATAAGTTTTCTTATTAAATTAAAATAATATATATTCTTAAAAAATACCTTTTTAAAACAATATATAGTAATTAGTACTTGATTGATGATGTTAATTAAAATTCAAACATTTAAATATACTGAAAATATCCAAATATAACACTATAATTGATTTGGTTGGGAAAATTTTCATTAGTTAATTATACTTGATTGATAGCTAGTTTTAATTAAAATTCAAACATATCCCAAACATAGGTAGCAAAAACATATCCCAAACATAATGCTAAATCATTTTTGTAACTAATAGTTTGATTACTTAAGCAATATTGACAATTTGGATACAATCAAAACTATTAAAACATGGTGCTAACGTTACCAACTTAGGAGGTAAAAAATATAATTAATATAATATATATGGTAACTTGCTAAATTAATTGCAATATTGATATACGATATAAAATAAATTTAGGAAAAAAATATGGTAAATCTTAGGAAAAGAAGCTAGAGAGAATTTAAATTACATTTGAGAAAAATGGCAAAGTATAGAATGATAGTGATATGGGTGTTTATACAGCCAATGAAAATGAATTGAAACTTTATGAAATTAATAGTACTATTTATTATTGATTTATATCATTTAAGAAATCGTGGTTTGAATGAAAATTGAAAGTGATTTACAAAAGGTAATCATGTTAAAATGAACTTCTACAATATAATATATATATATCAAAAAGAAAAAAGAAGAAGAAGAAGACCATCATACTATGCTCCTTCATGCCCCAAAGTAGTAAATGGTTATGATTATTGTCCTAAACGCAAAAATGTGAAAAAAAAAAGACCTTTCATAGATATCACGATTTAGAATATATATATATATATAAGTGCCATTTTTATTTGAATTTTGTATATAAAAGATCCAATAAGTACATAATGAAACCGAGTTATATTTATCAACACTTTCAAGGGAAGAAAATTATTTACTTTTAATCATCATATGACCATACAAAGAAGAATTTCCATCACTATCAAAATCAGAATTAACAAATAACTGGATTATATAAGAAATAATAAAATGAAAAGAATATACACTATTTTCTTAATGTACAACATAAAAAAGAGTTATAAACATGCAACAAACTCTGAAAACAATGAAAAAATAAAGAAGAAACTATTATTAAAGAAGCTATACCATACTAATGAATGGTAAGAGAAGAGGGTGACGGAATTTTTGTTTTGTTTTTTTTTTTTTTTGATAATAGACGGAAAAAAGTTAATACCATACTAATTTGATTATATAGTATAGCTCTTAATTTAACATTGATTTGAGATGAATGTTAGACTTGAACTTGAATGGACAACACCAATGGTGGAAGATAATAATAGAGAAAACGAATGTGAAAACTAAGAAGAGAATGAGAAACTCATGGTAGAAGAACGGAGAGGTCATGAGTAAAGATTGATAAGAGGTGGGTGTTTATATAGAGGTTGGTTTGCTTAGCAAATTTATGTAATTAATAACATTAATTAATTAAATATATTGATTTATGAAATTATGCAGTTACTTATGCAAATGAAAATTTAGCTTGATTTGTGCAAAACAAATGGTAATGATAATCTTTTGGAGTGATTATTATTGCCATTTAAAATAATTATGTTGTAAATAGTAAATAGGAAGAATCAAGTCATCTTAATATTTGACAATTCGAAATTATCGGATTAAGTAGTCTATATTCTTGCAATGAATTAAAAATTGCATTTAATTATATTTATATATATGATAGAAATTAAGGAATCTATTAACCTGATGAATGGTTAGTAAACTTTGATTAGAATAAGAAATATTAAGAATGGGTCAACCATTATTTATTGGTTAGAATTATTTGATTTTCCATTAAACTCTTCTTAGTCAATGTAAAGGAACACTTACAACAAATCAATTTTTTTCAAATTTCACTCTACGATTTTCTTTTAAATTATTTTAATCATCAAATAATTATGTTAATAACATTCTTACAATACTCTAAAAAAAACATTCTTACAATTTTGGAGTATTAATGATTTTAGGTCATTTTCAATTGTTTATTTCGGTATACCCTATTTACAAATTGTGTTCCTTGATTCATGTCATAAATATTAAAGTAGTGATTCTTATTACCATAATAGTTAGAGTGAATTTTTTTTTGGTGAAATAGTTAGAGTGATTTAAGAAATCACAAAAGGTTTATTTTATTTTAATAAAGGAAAGCCTTATAAATTTACATGGTTGTTTCTCTAAATATGGTAAAAGGCTTATATATATATATATATATAAGATTCATATATACATCTTATATATATATATATAAAGGCTTATACATCTATATATATATATATATATATATAAGATGTATAGTCAATAGTAATTTACTTTTCAATTAAAATCTTAAAAATTTTTCAGAGAAATTATTGCTCTTTCTTAAAATATACTCCATCAAATAATTTTTTTAATCAATAATAATAAATATTAGAATTATTTATAGACACATGTCGATTAGTTGGACATAACACTTGTCGAGATTCGGAGCCCTCAACATTTAAAGAGTTACCATACTTGTAGTGTACATTGTTTTAAATATATATATATGATTCATGTTTCTTTATTATTATTTGATACATAAGAGTGGTTAAAGATCGCGTTGCCTTCCAACCCCTTTAAGATCTTCCTGCATTAATCTGCGCAAACCACCAGGTGGATTCACCAGTTTGGTAACTTGAAAGATCCATGAAATGCCCAAGAGGCAGAGAATTTCATTCACATTTTAGCTTCCTGGTATGGTATCAAAACCCATCAATAAATAGTAATCCCGCCCATTGTGCGCCAGACGCGTTCAAAACCCATCAATCAATAGCAATCCCGCCCATTGTGCGCCAGACGCGTTCCATGCTCGATCGCCGTACACCTGTCGCCTGGATCTGCTGACTTATGGCACCCCCCTATTTTCTTGACACCTGGTGCCAGATATGGGTTTTGTTAGTGGGTCGAGCTCTTCTCTTTTTTCCCTCTTTGGGCGGTGGGCTATTTATGGTTTTTGGCCCGGTTTGCTTTCTTATTTGTTTCCTTTTTTAGTTTCAAGGTTTCAATTTTAAATTTTAATTTTATTCAAATCATTCTTTCCTCAACTTTTTTCTCTCCCCGTTGCTTCTTCTTTCTCCTCTTGATTCCCTTCTGATTTTGCCGCTTTCCTTTTGCGTCATTTGATCTCGATTTTCGTTGTCATCGCCCTCGGTCCTTGCCCGGTTTGTATTCCCCTGTTCCCTCATTTTCTCCGATCTTCTCTCTCCAATCTTACCTGTCGAATTCTCCTTTGTCTTTGTGGTTGCCGGTTGAGCTTTGGTCTTCGGTGGCTGGTGATTTGACTGCTACAGTTGGCATTAATTGCTTACCCCGTTTTCCCGCATATCCGTACCAATTAGCCTTAATTATGATTTGATTCTGGGTTTGTCTCATCTCCACTTACCTGGTTTTGGGTTTTGCTTTGCTTTTCCTTACCCACTGTTTTCCCTTCAGTTTTAGCTGTTTTGCTATTTTCCTTGCCTTTCTTGTATTTTTGTTTACTAATTTTTTCCTTTCTTTTCGTTGTTGTG
>AWWV01012489.1:0-42319 GCA_001974805.1 Corchorus capsularis
ATTTTTGCGCAACGAGTGGTCAGAAGCCTTTTGTTGGAGTAAGATGAGCTAATTTGACAGCACTGTGCAAAAACGAAGCTCTCCATGAAGCCAAAATCCTCAACATTGCATGTTTATATGCAAAACATCGTTCTTAGCGAAACGCTCATTCCAGAAGCATTTTTTTGCGCAACGCGAGTTCAAAAGTCTTGTGTCGGAGTAAGATGAGCTTGTTGGACAGCCCTGTGCAAAAACAAAGCTCTCCTTCAAGCCCAAAGCCTCGCATTGCGCGTTTGTATGCAAACATTCTCTTATCGAAAGGCTCATTCTAGAAAGCATTTTTTGCGCAACGAGTGCTCAAAAGCCTTGTGTCAGAGTGAGATTAGCTTGTTGGGCAGCCCTGTGCAAAAACAAAGCTCTCCTTGAAGCCCAAAATCCTCTACATTGTGTGTTTGTGTGCAAAACATCATTCTTATCAAAAGGCTTATTCCAGAAGCATTTTTTGTGCAACGAGTGCTCAAAAGTCTTGTATCGGAATGAGAAGAGCTTGTTCGACGGCCCTGTGCAAAAACAAAGCTGTCCTTGAAGCCCAAAGCCTCAACATTGCGCGTTTGTGTGCAAAACATGGTTCTTATCGAAAGGCTCATTCCAGAAGCATTTCTTGTGCAACGAGTGCTCAAAAGTCTTGTATCGGAGTGAGAAGAGCTTGTTCGACAGCCCTGTGCAAAAACAAAACTCTCCTTCAAACCCAAAGCCTCAACATTGCGCGTTTGTGTGTAAAACATGGTTCTTATCGAAATGCTCATTCCGGAAGCGATTTTTGCGCAACGAGTGCTCAAAAGCCTTTTGTTGGAATAAGATGAGCTAATTTGACAGCCCTGTGCAAAAACGAAGCTCTCCATGAAGCCAAAATCCTCAACATTGCATGTTTATATGCAAAACATCGTTCTTAACGAAACGCTCATTCCAGAAGCATTTTTTTGCGCAACGCGAGCACAAAAGTCTTGTGTCGGAGTAAGACGAGCTTGTTGGACAGCCCTGTGCAAAAACAAAGCTCTCCTTCAAGCCCAAAGCCTCGCATTGCGCGTTTGTGTGCAAAACATTCTTCGTATCGAAAGTCTCATTCTAGAAGCATTTTTTGCGCAACGCGAGCACAAAAGTCTTGTGTCGGAGTAAGACGAGCTTGTTGGACAGCCCTGTGCAAAAACAAAGCTCTCCTTCAAGCCCAAAGCCTCGCATTGCGCGTTGATCGGTCGTCAGCAATCCTAAAAATAATCCCAACAATTACCAACTATAAATAGCTAGGGCAAGTAGGGGTCGATCCCACAGAGAGATAGGTTATTATTCTTTTTCTTAAAAACAAAATAAAATAAACAGAATTTTGGAAGTAGAGTTGAATTAAATCAAACAAACAAGTAAAATTAACTAAGAAATCAAACAAGAAAATTAAAGAGAATTATTAATAAGAAAGCAGTGAATAAACTGAGAAAACAATTAAAGAAAATCCTCCAACATAGAATTAATCTCCCTCTTGACATAAATAACATGGATCATCGGTATCTAAAAATTATGAAAACCTTGGATAGCTTGTTCGGAATTAAATCCTAAATTACCTAAATTAGATAAAATTACCTTGGTCCAGCTTAAATTATCCCTTTTATTCTTAACAACTAATTACCTTGGTCCAGTTTCATAATTGACAAGAACAAAGCATTAAGATCTAGTAATTTATAAACAAGCACAACAAACAATAAAATTATCCGTTGATTCTTATCTCTCTTGGAAGGAATTTGTCCTTCTCTTCCAATTGCTACTAAGAATTAGATCCGAATTGGTCCTTCAAGATCTAATCTAGCTAATGCAACTCAATTTATCAAGACAGGTCCTGATCCAATCCATCAAAACAAGTTAACATAGGATTAAAACAGAGATTTAAGAAATACCCTAAACAATTCTCATATATAAGCACAAAATCTCACCATGATATAAGTCAAGAGATCAATTAAATTCTACATTGGAGAAAAGAAAAGGATTACTCACTCATGAATTGAGTGAGCATCCACAAATAAGAAGAAGAAGAAAACTTATCTATGGATGAAGAAGAAGAGGGGGGCGGTGGCTCCAAGAATTTCTCCTCCAAATCTTCAAGCAATTCTACAATATATTTTTCTAAAGAGAGAATATATAAAAACCTAGACCTAAGGTGGCTATTTATAGGGGAAAAATAACCTAAAGACTCCTATTAGACTTAGGATAGGACTCTAGGACGTTCTAGGGGCTGACTTGGTCTCCAAGTTGGCTTAAAAGTCTTCCTAGGGTCAAAATCCAAGTGAAAGTAGGATCCTGAAATTTCCAGAAATCTCACAGCAACTTCGACATCAGTTTTGGGCTTGAAAACGGCAGAACTGGGCTTTGGACTTCAAAGGAAAGTTGTAGATCTCGGAGTTAACTTTCCAACGGCTACTCATGGGCTTAAAACAGACATCTGAGCAGAAAGTTATGGTCTTTTTACCGAGACTGCGCTGAATCCTAGTCCAACTAGGACTAGTTACGGGAAATTACGGGATTTGGATATCCTTTTGGATTTATGGAGCATAAATTGAGATTTTAACTCCAATTATGACCTTATATGGGCTGAGTATTATCCCATATAAAATATCCAAAATTCCTTAACTTCCGGGCTTCTTCTGGGCTTGTCTTCAAATCCTTTGCAAATAAGCTCCAATCTTCAATTCTTGCTCCTTGAAATAATTCTTCAATGATCTTCACGCCTTCAAATTATCTTGAAGAAATCTTCAAAACACGAACTTCGAATCTCCAAATCTATACTCAAAATTACTTTGTTCATATCTGTGTAAAAAGTCACCAAAATAGCTCCAAAAGTAGTGAAAATAAGCAAATTCTCAATTTCACATCTTATAAAGACTTAAAACACAAATATTAACAAAATAAGGTAAATTAGAGCATAAATAGACCCAAAAACATAGTAAAATAGCCATAAAAATAGGGTTGTTTTTGACTCGATCACATATGCTCCTTGATTACCTCCTTCTTACCATAATCCATGGGATTGACATCTTAAATCAATCCCGCCGTAAATCACTCAGTTGCATCTATTTCCTGAAATCTTTGATTGACATACTAAATCAATCCTACCGTAAATTACAGCAGTCAACCATTGATTGATATCACGTGTCCTTTAATTATGGGATTTCATAATTATTACACGCTTTCTTTGCTTCTAAATCTCTCCACTATAAATAGTGGAGTGAAGACCATTGAAAATGACTTTTGATCTCAAGAGAATTGATCCTAAAACTCTGCTCACATCAAACCACTATAAAAAAGCCTAAATACCACCCGCCACCGCCACACTCTCACTGAGATCTGCTCCGGTCTTCCTCTCCGTCGCCTCCTCCATATCCCTTTACTCTGTTTGCGATGTCTACTCCACCGCAACAAAAGAACTCATCAACATTTTGGCAACTCCACTGGGGAGGAGCATCACAAAAAGAGTAATCGGCGACAAATTCGACGGTGAGCGACATGAGTAGCAGTGGAAACGGATCTGAGGTGCCTGCATATCTGCAGGACATGCTGTTGAAAATAATGGCAGCCCTTGATGAGAAGACCAAGGCCTTCGATGAGAGGGCTAATGAGCACATGGTTGCCATGGAGGAAAGATTTGTCTAGTTGGCGAGGGGTGTGAACGGCGACAATGGGAAAGCGTTGGAAGCGCCAGCTGCATCTGAGACAAATAATGGCGCTATAGACACCACTACTCCAACTTTGAACAACACCACCGGCGCGAAGGACGGCACAACTTCAGTCTCTGCTGATCCTACCTATGTTACTAAAGATCAGCTTCAACGTCTCTTGGAGCAGAAGAATAAGACACTGAATTTCTTGGAATTTGATCTCAAATTTCCATATGCAATGAGGATTGCTGCCAAATCCTATCCTAAGGATTACTTTAGCCCTAAATTCAAATTGTTTGATGGAAAGTCGGGACACGCTAGGGAGCACGTGATGAAATTTTTCGAGACGTTGGGTGTTACAGGTTTGGATGATGATATGAAGTTGAAGGGATTTTCCAAGTTACTCATTGGCAAGGCGTATACGTGTTACGTGAACCTGATACCTGGATCTATTGAATCATGAAGCCAAATGTGTACCCAATTTGGAGAAAAGTTCTTTCCTACTCAGGAGAAGTTAACTCTCATTGACTTGGGAAGAGGGCATCAGAAATCCGGTGAAGATTTGATAGAGTATATTCAACGCTTCCGCGAGAGGGTGTTAGATGTGCATGATGCGCACAATGAGAAGGAACTTGTAAAGGTATGCATTCAGGGTATGTTTGATGAATACCGAGTGCATCTGGAGAATCTACCTCTTTACACTTTCGCTGCCTTGGTGAAAGCAGCTCGTAGGACTAACTCCTCTGTTTAAAGACAGAATCTGTTTAAAGACAGAAGGAAAGTAGATATGCAAGAAGGAATACACTGTCAGTACATGCTGTACAATTCCAAAAGCGGAATGATGATAGACCCAGAAATGATAGATTTCAGAAGCGTCCCAAGACAGATTTCCGTAGAAGGGATGACACACCACCTTTCCCTGTGTCGATAGAGAAGGTGCATGCTCTCCTTCAAGAATGGATTCGAGATGGAGAAATCAACTTACCATTTGTCTCACGCATTCCCACTAGTCAAGAGAAAACTGATCCTAAATATTGCGATTATCATTGCGTTGTTGGTCATCCTTTTGTTGAATGTTGGAGCATGCGGAGATTGATTCAGAACAGAGTGCGAAAAGGAGAGTTGGTAGTTGGTGGCAATGATATAGTACAGGTTAATCCGTTGCCTACTCATGGAGCTTGCGCAGTGATCCATTCCCTTCGAGATGAGCAGTATGAGAATGAAGATGCCTATGATGCCCATTTAGCTGCCGTGATGACTTCCACTATATCATCATCCCTATTGAAAACCCCAAATGTACGACACTTTTTTTGATATGTTGGGTTTTTGTGATGACGCAAGAAAGGAGGCAGCTGAAGCATTGGTACAAGTAGCTAACAAGTATCATGGTGAGGGAGGCATCGTTGATTAATTCTAGGATGTGGAGGGTGGCAAGCACGTACAGAAAGGCTATTGTCTTTATGGAGGTCAATATGTGTACAGCACATCCTAATCATAATAAGGCACTTTACGTGGAAAGCACCATCAATGGAGTTTATATTCGAAGAACGTTTATTGATGATGGGTCCGGATTGAATTTGATGCCGCTGACAACACTTAGAGCTCTTGGAATCGATCTGAAATGTTTACGCCATCCTATGATCAGCAATGCTTTTGATAACAAAGGAACTTGTACTCTAGGTTATGTTACAGTAAATATGAAAGTAGGGAACATATAGTAGCAAACACGCTTCCATGTGTTGGATGCAGATGTCGCATACCATGTGCTGATAGGAAGGAAGTGGTTGCATACTCATTATTTGATCGCATCTACTTTACATCAATGTATAAAGGGATATTTGAACAACAAAGAAGTTTTCATTCCTGCAACTAAGGCTCCATTTGAGCAAAATGAAAGTGAGGTACGCCGAAGCTTCGTTCTTAAAGTTTATTTTGTTTCAATGTTGAGCCGTTAGAAGAAATAGCTCATGCTCCAGAAATATTCCAAGACAAGCCGAAGCAACAAGAAGATGAGTTGGAAGAATTGAACATAGCTGACGATGGAGAGACGCCTAAGCCTTTATTTTTGAGTAAGAATCTCTCTACAGAGTAGAAAAGTGCATTGATAGGATTATTGAAGGAGTTTGAGGACGTGTTTGCATGGTCTTATGAGCAGATGCTAGGTTTGGATACCAACTTGGTAACGCATGAGTTGCATATAGCCCCTGGAAGCAAACCAATAAAACAGTCAGCATGTTTGTTTAGGCCGGAGATAGAGACGGAGATAAAGGAGGAAATCGAAAAGTTGCTTCGTGTAGGCTTCATCAATCCTATTCACCATCCTACATGGTTTGCAAATGTTGTTCCAGTGAAGAAAAAAATGGAGCGATAAGGGTCTGTGTTGACTTCAGAGATCTCAATAAAGCATGCCCGAAGGATGATTTCCCATTGCCAAATATTGATACTTTGGTGGATGCTACAGTAGGGCATGAGATGTTTTCCTTTATGGATGGATTTAGTGGGTACAACCAAATTAGAATGGCGTAAGAGGATGCAGAGAAAACGACATTTCGAACACCTATTGGTAATTTTTATTATACTGGAATGCTTTTTGGATTGAAAAATGCAGGTGCCACCTATCAACGCACTATGACTGCCATTTTCCATGACATGTTGCATGAATGCATGGAAGACTACGTAGATGACATTGTGGTGAAATCCAAGAAAGTAGCTGACCATCTTACTGATTTAAGAAAGGTGTTTGAACGTTGTAGAAAGTACAATCTCCGTATGAACCCTTTGAAATGTGCTTTTGGAGTGACGTCGGGAAAATTCCTTGGGTTTGTAATCCATCAAAAAGGTATTGATGTCGACCCAGCAAAGGTGAAGGCGATAAAGGAGATGACGCCTCCTACATGTCAGAAACAATTGAAAAGCTTATTGGGGAAGGTGTCATACGTTAGGCGTTTTATCCCAGCACTTGGGGAAATCATAGCTCCATTTAAAAGTTTGCTGAAAAAGGGAGTTACTTTCACATGGGGAGATTTGCAACAGAAGGCATTTGAAAAAGTGAAAGATATTCTGACTGCTCCTGTCAAAGGTCAACGAATGATGTTGTATTTAACTTCTACTAATGAATCGATAGGAGGACTGTTAGTGTAGGAGGTGGAAGGCGTGGAAAAGCCTGTTTACTACATAAGTAGATGCTTGCACGGTAGTGAGTTAAATTACTCGCCTATGAAGAAACATTGTTTGTCACTTGTTGACGTTACACGGAAGCTACGTCACTACTTACTTGCGCATAAACTCATAGTGGTCACTAGATCTGATCTAATCAAGTACTTGCTATCTAAACCAGCCATGGCGGGACGAGCATCAAGATGGTTTTTGATGTTGGTGGAATTTGATATTTTCGTCATGCAGCTCAAGGCAGTGAAGTCTCAAGCATTATCTGATTTGTTGGCGTACTTTCCTTTGAAATCACTCCATGAGGAAATTTTGCCAGATGATATGCCATGAGAAGTACATACGGAAGTTTGTCATATAGAGCCATCTTGTGGAGAATGGAAACTATTCTTTGATGGATTTTCCACCACTAGTGGAGGTGGCGCAGGAATTATTTTAATTCCACTAGAGGCACGGCGTTAACACGAAGAAGTTTTATCTTTGGCGTTTAAGTTGGATTTTCCTTCCACCAATAACCAAGTTGAATATGAGGCTTTGGTGTTGGGATTGCATATAACAAGAATTATTGGCGTAGATGAGTTGTGTATTATTGGAGATTCCAACTTAGTGGTAAAACAAACAAACGGTGAATTTTCGTTGAAAGAGCCAACGTTAGCACCATATCGAGATTTGGTACGCTCCATCCTAGACAAGTTCCAGTCGGTGAGATGCGAGCATAGTCCTAGATCTTCCAACAGGTAAGCAGATGCCTTAGCTACTCTAGCTTCCAAGATTAATATGCCGGATGGAGAGCAAACAATACCATTGACAGTGAAACGATGGTCGATCCCTTCACTGCATGCATTATGGATGGAGACTCCCAAAGGCAGGGAGGAAGAAGACCGGCGCGAACCTATCATCCAACAGCTTGGCGATCCAATTTCCAATTTGCTCCCTTTTCTTAAAAAATTATGTCTTGATTCATGACACTTTATACCATAGAGGAGCAAACGAGGTGTTGGCAAGATGTGTGTCTAACAAAGAAGTAGATGGCAGGTTGAAAGCAGTACATCGACAATGGTGTGGACAAGAGGGGCCACCATTGTATAAAAGGTTGCAAAGAGCAGGTTATTATTGGCCGACCATGATGAAAGACGCCACCCATATGCAGAACCTATGTGCTAAATGTTTTGAACCCCCTGTTGTCCACGAGTGTCATTTCGTTGGAAGTGTAGGAGATTGGCGTAGACCGTATATTGATTTCCTTCAGAATGGAGTATTGCCAACAAATTATCAAGATGCAAGAATGATAAAAAGACGAGCGGGACGTTTCTTTCTTAAAGGCAATGAGTTGTTTCGAAACTCATTTGCAGGGACGCCTCTTAAATGTGTCTCACCTGCTGACGTGACTGCTTTGTTGGAGGAGCAAGTGGAGAACATGAAGGAGGACTCATATTGTACAAGAAGTTGTTGGACTTGGGATACTATTGGCCAACTATGGAGACAGATGCGTTGAATCATGCTAGAAAGTGTCATCCATGCCAGATATATGGAAACGTCATTCACGCTCCAGCCGTAGAACTTTATAGTATTACAACTCCATGGCCCTTTCATACATGGGCGTTTGATTTAATTGGACCCATTAGTCCACCTTCCGGAGGTTACAAACGGATCTTGGCTACAACAGAGTGTTTCACGAAATGGGTGTAAGCAATTTCCTTGAAGAAAGCAACGGGGGCGGCTGTGGCAAATTTTATCAAGGAGAATATCATATGCAGATTTGGTATTCCTAGGCGTATTATTTCTGACAATCGAACTCCCTTCATCAAATTACATGTGAGAAAGTTGCTGGCTCTCTATGATGTAGACCATGTGAAGTCAACACCATACTATCCATAAGGGAATGGACAAGCGGAAGCTACTAATAAGACTCTGCTAAGAATACTTAGTAAAATGGTCCATGATGATCCAAAGTTTTGGCATAGGGCGTTACCAATGGCGTTATGGGCTTACAGGACTTCCAAGCGAGAACCTACAAGAGCAACGCCATTTTCCTTAGTATATGGGACGGAGTCTGTTGTCCCATTGGAAATACTTGTTCCTTCAACAAGGATGGCTTTGGATGCTGGACTTACTCATGAGTAGGCAAGAAGTTTGGAGTAGGAAGCAGTGGAGGAAAAGAGAGATAAAGCTCATACTAATTTGATTGGGTATCAACGGAGAGTGTGTAGGGCGTATGACAAGTTGGTACGAAGAAGAAATTCCGATGTCGGAGACCTAGTGCTACATGCTGCGGAACATGTAAGAAGGGGAATATCTGCTCCCAATAAATTCAGTCCCAAGTGGGAAGGTCCTTACATCGTTCACGAAGTACATGATAGTGGCTACTGCACATTGATGAATCTAGGAAACAACAATGCCATCACCTCTCCCATCAATTTCCAATATATCAAGAAGTATCATGTATGAAGCTTCTCTTCATTTCCTTAATTTACCTTGTTACACCATTTTATCCCATTTGAATCATATTCTATGAATTCACACCTTCTCATCCCATTTGAAACATGTTCTATGAATTCCCACAATTATCCATTGTATCTTTCATTTCATCTCAATAAAATTCAACCACATATTCACCAAGATTGTCTCAATTTTTCTTATTTGATACATACTTCAATATGGCATGCATTGCCATACATGTCTTTGCAGCCTATAGAGCTTTTCTATTCTCAAAAAAAAGAAAAAAAACCATATATATATATATATATATATATAGCCTCTGGAGCTCAAAAAGAAAATTGCAAAGAGTGTTGCACCTTAGAGTTTTAGTTGCATCTTGGGAAATACTTCCTGAAGTGTTGCTCTTTAAACTTGGGTAGCACCTCAAGAAAAAAAATTGCTTTCAAAATTGTAAAGAGTGTTGCACCTTAGAGTTTTAGTTGCATCTCAGGAAATACTTCCTGAGTGTTGCACTTTAAACTTGGTAGCACCTGAAGGAAAAAAAATATTGCTATCAAATTGCAAGGAGTGTCGCACCTTAGAGTTTTAGTTGCATCTCAGAGAGTATTTCCTGAGTGTTGCACTTTAAACTTGGGTCGCACTTTAAACTTGGGTCGCACCTCAAAGAAAATATTGTTTTCTATCGATATGATTATAGTGAAAAAGTTACTTATATTGTCTACTGTGAACGATGTCACCATGCTTGCTTTCAATGTGGAAATGGAAGTGAAGATGACGTTTTCAGAATATCGAATTCCATATGATCTTGGCAGCTGGAGGTTCCATACGGTGTTGGAGACTTGACATATTCTTATTTCATCAATGGCGTTAAAAAAAAACATATATTGGAAAACTATCACCTTCCTCCGACAATGAGAATTATATCCTTTTCCAACATGGTGGTGGCACTTCCAATAGACAAAATTTATACTCTCTTCCAACATGGTGGTGGCACTTCCAACATACAAAATTTATACTCTCTTCCAGAATGGTGGTGGCGCTTCCAGCGACATTATTTATATGGTGGTGATGCTTCCAATTACGAGAATATATTTACCTTCTTCTAACATGGGGATAGCGCTTCTGCTGACGAGAATTTATATCTTCTTCCAACATGGTGATAGCGCTTCGAATGACAATTTACACCCTCTTCCAATAGGGTGGTGGCGCTTCCAATGTCAAAAAAAAAAATTATACCTTCTTCCAATCGCGATGGTGGCGATTATTACTTGTTCTCAATGGTTAGAATTATACTCCTCTTCAACATGTTAATGGCGATCAAACAAGATGCATGTAATTTCTCATATTCAAGCTAAAGTTCAACAAGGAGTTGCTAATGTCCTATTGCCAAGACATCGTTGTCAATACCACACTTTAATGACCTATATTCTCCAACATTGCATTGCTATATGGAGCATAGTCAAAAGGTACTGATATATATATATATATATATAACGCAAATTCCATATATATATTAAAAAAAAATCCAGTCTTACAATGAAGAAAAGCAGAAAAGTTCATTCATCAAAGGGAAAGCAGTTCCAACATGAAGTAAAGGAAAATAATAAATTCTTGCAAAAGTTCTTAAAAAAAATCAGAAAAGAGGACCACGCTCTTTGAAAGCACGAATGGTCTCTTCCGCTTTCACCAACACCTGTTGATGCTTCTGCGGCTCACTTCTTCGCTTCGCTATTTTCTCAAGACATTGTTGCAATCTCTACTCTTCAGAAGCAAGTTCCACCATCTCAGCTTCAATATTGTTAAGATCTTGCCCAGAGGTACGTTCCAACGCCTCAATTACATATTTGAGTTGCTGCATTAACTCTTTCAGAAAATCAAGATTGAATCCCATGCCATCAACAATACTTTTCCTATATCCTCCAAGAAATGACATGTCCTCGTTGATCTTAGACGGCTAGAGAGCCAAAATTCTCCCCCTTTCTTGTAAGCCTCTTCCAATAGAGCAAAATGATGTGCTGATACTTCGAAACTATGAAAATTCTCTATTATAGTAGCAACTTGAGTAAATCCTGTGCTTCTATCTTTCACCGTTCCAAGTGTAGCAGAAGGCTTTGAAGTGACAACAAATATCAAATGTACCAGAAGATGATGGAGGAACCGTAGTCCCAAATGTGCTCACAGTTCCAAACGTACTTGAAAATGATGGAGAAATCACAGTTCCAAATGTACTAGAAGGCGATGGAGGAATTGTAGTTCCAAACGTTGGCAATTGGGAAGGCACAAACGTTGCCAATTGGGAAGGCGCAAACGTTGCCAATTGGGAAAGCGCAATAGAGACGGATGGCAACACACCTGAAGCAACATTATCATTTCTCACATCACTTGAAGAGGTTGTGACGATAGCAAGGGAAGTGGCAGTAGTGTCAGCATTTCCAACATCAGTATCAAGATCCACTCTAGAACAAGAAGGAGTAACAGGGGTACCATCTGCCTTCAGCTTCAGGTTCCCTGTTACTGGGGAGGAAGATACAGTATGGGAAGCATTTATCTGGCAACAATTATATTAAGTGTTAGTACACATGGATCGACGACAACAACAACAACAACCAAAATTTTTTTTTAACTTACTTGACCATCAAGTCCCAAGTCGCCATCACTATCGTAGTCAACAACATCCGTGTAATTATCCTCAGCAACAATTTTGGCAACTTCATCACTTTCCACCATGTTGCTGGTGTTATCTACAACTTCCACATATTCAGTATTCCGAACGACTTCTTCGCTTGCAGTTTCATCAGTATCAGCGGTGACAGACTCATCTCCACTATCAGAAGTGTTGGATGTCTCTTCACTGTCAACGGCAGCAGCATTGTCAGCAGCAACGATAACCTAAAAAAAAAATAGGATACATCCATTGAAACACAAGGCGTAAATACGGATATTGAAAGAATCACATATATTGGCATATATATAACCATTACCTCTGATTTCTTATCTCTAGTGGTGAGATTACGCAAGGAAATGTCTTAAGTTGTTAGCACTTTCTCTAACTTTGGAGATTTTCGGAAGGAAGGATCAATTATAGTATGATTTGCCCAGCTGGATGTACACTCACCATAATAAATAATTCACCCATTAGTATAATAGCTTTTCCGTGTCAGAGAAGGATGGGCATTTCAGAGAGATCTTTAGGAAGTCGTCCTTTCAAGAAATAAATAATTCCAAGTTCTGACATCATTGCATTTTCGAGGCATAGGAGGCGCTCCTTGATCAAAACCAAATTGACGAGATACTCTATAAGGAAGATATCTCTCTACGCTGCATATAACATTGTTTGCCCCTTTTGAAGCTTCAACAACCGCTGACAGCTCATGTCGATAAGCCCATTGGCGAAAATTCTCATGTGCTTCCTCTTCCCCTGTTTCAGAATAGTACTTTTGAGGAGAGCCGAAACTAGCTAAATCCTTTACAAATGGTCTAGGGAAAAACTCAACATGGTTATCCATAATATCAAGAATGGAAGTCTCGCCTATTTGCCATTTATACCACGCCCTTGCTCTATAATTATGAGAATAATCAACGGAGTCATACAGATTTGGCTGTGGTGCATAATTAGGAAATCATTCCCATAGGCACATTTGAATGAAGGTAACATCCACTGCTGACCATATTTTGTATCTACCCATGGAAAGCTTTGACATCGAACGAAGCAGGTCAAGTCTCCTATATAGCGAACCGAGATATAATGGTCCCAAGGGAAAACATGTCCCTTTGGAAAGCTTGATTGCAAGAGAAATCAGTGTTAGAGAGATGCCATCGTCAGGAGCTCCCGGAAGAACATACCTGGCGGATTACAAATATTAGTTGCTGCCAACATTAAAAAAAAATGGAAAAAAAAAAGCCAAAACACATACCTCGCCAACCATAGCAGAAGAAAGCCTATAAACTCAAAAGAGCTACCAGGAGCGTTTTCACTTTGGAACAACTTGAACCATGCATTAAATCGCATAGGCTTACTTTTATTTCTCAGAAGTACACAAGTCTATTTTTGAAGTGCTTGCTCTGTATCACTGAGTTCAAGGTCGAGAGAACCAACGCCGGCAGCATCAAATGCGAAGGGACTGCGGTCACCTAGCATAGGAAGATGCAACAAAATAGTAACATCCTCAAGGGTGAATGTGAATTCTCCCCAAGATGTTATCATTGTGTTACTCTGGAAACTCCATCTGGCAAGTACAGCTCGCCACATTTCGGTGTTGAATTCTCTGAAATTAACAATGGGAAATTTTTTGGTTACCCTCAAAGCATCGAGGATCCCAGCGTTTTTAAGATTACTCTCATAAGCAGGGGACTTCAGTATCCAATCAGTCCAATCTTCCCATCCCTTGATCTCAAAGACACAACCAAATTTAAAACGAGACAAAGGAAATTCTCCACGATCGAAATTGAGTCTCAGAACAGTGCTGGCAAGAATGTAATGCTTCTTTTCAAGGCCTTGAGCCTCTTTCCGAATATACACGGGAACAAGTCGCTCTGGAGGAGGAGCGTGGTGACGATATTCATCCAACTTTTCCCAAAAAGAATTCGTATCATGGATGAATCTATCGCTCCAATCATTGGGGACTTTGTGTTCAACTTCATGAGGCTTACCCGAGCATGATTTCTTTCGAGAAGGTGCATGGTCACCAACTTTGGGTCTAAACCGTTCCTTCCAGCCTGTGCCTGAGTCGTGTTCGACCTTGCAATTTGCGTTTGACTTGAGTTTACTTTCAGAGGCTATGGATGCCCGGGAGGAGGCCATGTTCTCACCATAATGAAAAAACCAATAAGTCTACAAAACACCCGAATCAACCAATTATATCAGACAAGTCTCATATTTGCTCTCTATATATATATGACAATGAATTCTGCAGAAATTGAGAAATATAAAAAATATATATATGCATTGCATATATACATTATGATTTAACTAAAGAAAGTTATGTCAATTAAAGAAAAGTAAAGAAAAAAAAATAAGTGTGCTGATTGCGGTGTAACAATTAGATCGCATATATACATACTGATGATACAAGTTAATTGATAGATCAAACTTGAATAAATAAATAGAATGATCATGAACAAGTAATACATATGTGAAGCTTAAGTGCCCAGAAATCAAATCAACCATACTATATTAACCATACTATATTAGTAAAAAAAATAGTGAAAATAGCCATTGAACAAACAAAAAATTAGTCAAAGAAAGCATTGAGCATTGGTGACTCACTGTTTGTTCAACTTTTTTATCAAAGAAATTGTAAACAAATAATATGTGTTGATCACATGAATCTTGAAAACTTAATATGGCCGAATTGATTAAAAAGAACAAACAAGACAGTGGCCTTAGTTCATGACAAACATGAGATAAACAAAATATATATAATTAAAAGAGATTCCGAACCATACCCTATATAATCATAATGTCCAAAACTGTGCAGAATTAAATACATGAAAATTATCATAAGCAAGAATTAACATGTTGCTCATAGTGCAATACAAAGAACAAGCCTAGCAAAGAGGCACCGATTTAAAGGAGAGAAGGAAATCGATTCAAATAATTATAGTATACTTAGCGGCATAGCTATTGAAATAACAATACTCTTAGTTTTTTTTTGGCAATAACAATACTCTTAGTTTAAAATTTGTTTTGATAAAGGAAAAAAATCATAAGTAATGTTGCTTTGTCATCGAAATAGCAAAGAGAAACGATTAATTTAAATAATAACGATAATGATGATGACTAGCGGCATAGCAAATTGACAAAGAAAAGAAATCATGAAATTGATAGCAGTGATGCATATTGACAATGTGAGAAGGAAAGAAAAGAGCTTACCAAAAACAAAATTTCCTGACTTGGAAGCCTAGTCCTTAATCCAATGATTTTTTTTTCTTCGTGTTTTTTTCCCAAGTACCAATTGCTTAAAGTTTTGCTTTTTTTTTTTTTTTTTTTTATGATAGTCCTTTAAGCGGCTATCTTGGACTTTATATATACAGGGACAATAACTTTAAAACCCTAACTATAATAGGGAATCTAAATTGTAATAGATTTCCCTAGGACAATTGGATTTTTCCTATAGATTTCCTATGCCAATGAGATTTCTTGAATCAAGAATTAATTTTTTCCTCCTTAAAATTGTTAGGATTTTTGCCTCAATTCCTAATTAGATTTGCTTTAGAATTTTTCTAGAGAGTTTTTGATTGGTGGACAAGAATCCTAATAGGAAGGGAATTCTTGGAGTCTAAGTTTGTGTTAGTATAAATAAGCAGTTTCTATTTAGATTTTTTGTGTGTGGGAGAATAGTCACAGAATTTGTGAGAGATTGTGTGAGATTATTAGAGAGAGAAAGCTGAGATAGCTTTATGTTGTTGTGAGAAAATCACCCATGTTGGGTGATTAAATTGAGAGTTTGCTATAGAGATTCTTATGATTGTTGATTGTAATTGATTGATTTGATAGTGCAGATTTGTGGCATAGGTCCACAATAAAATTTTGTTTTGTTGTTTCCGCTTTAATTATTTGTTTTGTTAATTCCTGGGATATCCGAAGTTACAACAAGTGGTATCAGAGCCTAGTTGATTAGAGATGGCAGACACCGGCAGCGGATCAGCTTTGAAGTTTGAGATTGAGAAGTTTATTGGAACGAACAGTTTTCAGATGTGTTAGAGTACGGTAACAGATGTGTTAGTACAACAAGGATTGGGAGATGCGCTTGAAGCTGATAAGCCTTCAGCGATGAATGACAACAAGTGGAGAGATATTCAACGAAAAACTATAAGTACAATTCGTTTTTCTCTTTCTACTGAAATTAAGTATGATGTGTTAGATGTGAAAATCCCAAAGGAGCTGATGGATAAGTTGGAATCGATTTATATGTCAAAATCGATTACTAACATGTTATGTTTGAAGAGAGAATTATTTGGGTTGAAGATGAAGGTGGGAACAAGTTTAAGGGCACACCTAAACGAGCTCAATAGATTGGTTACTCAACTGACAAGTGTGGATGAAGTCATGAAAGAGGTTGATAAAGTAGTTTTGTTGATTAATTCTCTTACCGACAGGTATGATCCTATGACTAGAGCTTTGATGGTTGGTAGGAAAACCCTAAGCTTGCAAGATGTGACTTCTGCAATTTTTGAGTATGATAGATTGAAAGAAACTAAATAGAAAGATGAAGAGAATGGTGCTTTCACGGTGGAGCGTGGAAGAATTTATGGAAAAGATAAGACAAATGCAAGATTAAAGGGTAGATTAAATGAAAGAGGAATATCAAGTTCGAGGCCAAGGGTAGATATGAGTAGCAAGGAGTGCTATTATTGTCATGAGATGGGGCACATAAAAGCCTACTGCAAGAAGTTAATGGAAGATTTGGGGGATTTCATGAAATCTAAAGAGAAGAATAAGGGTGGTGTTAATATTGCTGCTGCAGATAGCTATAAGGAATATTCTGATGAAGATGTTTTGATGGTGGAAGAAGAAAAGAAAGACACTAGAGATATGTGGGTGTTTGATTCTGCTTGTTCTGAACATATTTGCACAAAGAAAGAATGGTTTTCGAAGCTTGAAAAGTGTGATAAGCCTGTTTACATGGCTAATAATGGTAAAGAAAAAATTGAAGGCATTGGGAGTGTGAAACTTCGTTTGCATGATGGAAGTGTCACGATGCTTGGGAATGTGAGGTATGTTCCAAACTTTACAAGGAATTTGATTTCGCTTGGAAAGTTGGATAGCTTGGATTATGGATATTCTTGCCGAGGTGGAGGCTTGAAGATCACCAAAGGTTCGATGATTGTGATGAAAGGGGTGAAGAATTCGAAGAATTTGTATGAGTTGATTGGAAGCACAATTAGAGGAGATGGATCAGTATCTTCACATCAAATTGAGAAGAAGGATGTGGATTTGCCAACAAAGAAAAAAATCACTATTGTGGATTTGGTCAAAAGGTGGAGCGATTAAGTTTTGATGAAGGAATTTGAGTCAAGGTGGAGATTGTTAGGATTTTTGCCTCAATTCCTAATTAGATTTGGTTTAGGATTTTTCTAGAGATTTTTTGATTGGTGGACAAGAATCCTAATAGGAAAGGGATTCTTGGAGTCTAAGTTTGTGTTAGTATAAATAAGCAGTTTCTGTTTAGATTTTTTGTGTGTGGGAGAATAGTCACAGAATTTGTGAGAGATTGTGTGAGATTGTTAGAGAGAAAGCTGAGATAGCTTTATGTTGTTGTGAGAAAATCACCCATGTTGGGTTGATTAGATTGAGAGTTTGCTAGAGAGATTGTTATGATTGTTGATTGTAATTGATTGATTTGATAGTGCAGATTTGTGGCATAGGTCCACAAGAAAATTTTGCTTTGTTGTTTCCGCTTTAATTATTTGTTTGGTTAATTCCTGGGATATCCGAAGTTACAACAAAAATATATAATCTCGAAATCCCAAATTAAATAAGACTGGGAAAAAGTTCAAGTCTTAAATCAATACTAAATTAAAATTGCTTATACGTATTTGATATTTAATTGTTAAATGAAGAATTTTGTACCCGTTGGCAATGAAATTTTGACATAAAATTATTGCCACATGATATTGCAAGAGGGTAATTGACACATGTGTTGTAACATACTATTGTTATTGATTTCCATATGATAAAGCACATTTCTTAAACGCCAAGCACCATGCATCCATGTGCAAAGAGCAAGCATACGTTTTTGCGGCTCTTACTTGCAACCATACGTTCTTGCAACTCTCACTTGCACTGGGGCGTATAGTGCTAGAGCATGTTTACATCTCCTATACAGGGGGCAAAAGATATTCATAATATATTTTGATGACGCTGCACATATAATTATTATCATCGTGATTATTATAACATATGCATAAGAACTGCTTATACTAAGAATTCTCATGCAGGGGGCAAAATGTTGACACTGCTTTTTGGCGATCACTTGCAGCGCACTAGTAATTGACGATACGATGGGGTTGACACAGGATATGGCAGGGTCCCATGTCAACTCCATCTTTGGGATATGTCGGAGAGTTTGGCTTGGAGACTGAGACTAGGAGGTAGTTGGAGATAAAAATCCCAACCTTTTCTCACGTGAGAGTGATAAACCATTTTTGGACATATCCTCCTTGATTACCTCTTTCTTACTATAATCCATGGGATTGACATCTTAAATCAATCCCGCCATAAATCACTTAGTTGCATCTATTTGCTGAAATCTTTGATTGACATACTAAATCAATCCTACCGTAAATTACTGCAGTCAACCATTGATTGATATCATGTGTCCCTTAATTACGGGATTTCGTAATTATTACACGCTTTCTTTGTTTCTAAATCTCTCCACTATAAATAGTGGAGAGATGACCATTGAAAAGGACTTTTGATCTGAAGAGAATTGATCCTAAAACTTTGCTCACATCAAACCACCATAAAAAAAGCCTAATGCCACCTGCCACCGCCACACTCTCACTGAGATCTACTCCAGTCTTCCTCTCCGTCGCCTCCTCGATATCCCTTTGCTCTGTTTGCGACGTTTCTTCCACCGCAACAAAAGAACTCATCAACAAACTCAAGGAAGATATGGAAGGCAGGCAGTCAACTTCAGTGGATCGACCTCATTAGGACCAATCGGCTACTTTGGTGGTTTGTGGTTTCATTGGAACAGAAACAATTTGAATTCTCAAATTGTTGCTGGAATGGAAAATTTAATAACATTCCAAACCTCCTTCAGGGATTAGAAGGGAGGACACCCTTTGTATAGATACATATCACTCGCTGTATTAATTTTGTAAACTTTTTTTATGCAACCATATATTTTCTTTTCCAACAAAGAGATGCTTAAAAAAATTCATGCTTGCCACATATGTATAACTACCCAAAAATTTCTCAAATCTAACCCAATTTCTATGTGGCCTAATTTGAATCAAACGAAGGAGCTAAATTGGCCAGACATTGTACACCTTTGTCACTCTTCATTATGTTAGTACACAACTTTGAAAAAACAAAAACCATCATATCCAATATACGGTTGCAAAATAATGGCCAAAATCCCGCGGCATCGCGTGGGCTCAACAAACTAGTAAAGTTTAATTCCTTTGTCTTTTCTACTACACAGATATTAAGCTAAGGGTATTACTAAATACCGCCCCCCCCCCCCCCCCTTTTACTAGCCACCGCCCCCCGAAAGACATATTTACCCTTGACTTCATTTTCCTTCAAAATTTAAACTCTCAAATTCTCTCAACCTTAATCATTCAAAACAACATCTAAAATCATGGAGGGGCAACGTCATGCGATAGGCAAAGGTTTTCTCCGAATTCTGGTATGTTTTTTTTTTGAAAAAACGCAAAAAAATGTGGATTTGAGCCAAAATTTCGGACTGGGGCCGAAATCTTGGCGGGTCGCGATTTGGCCGCGACCCAAGCCCCATTTTTTTTAAATTATTATTATTAATTAATTTAGTTAATTATTTATTAGTTATTATTATTTTTAGTTAATTCAATTAGTAAATCATTTAAATAATTGTTTAAGTTATTGAATTATTTAATGATTAATTAGTTATTATTATTATTATTGTTATTTAATTATGTAATAATGTTATTATTATTATTAGTTGAATTATTATGAAATAGTTATTAATTATTTAAGTTTAGGGTATAAGAGTTAGGATTATTAAGTATTAATATATTAATATGTTTTATTAATTATGATTTTATTAATAATTGAAGAGTTATTAATAGGTTTTATTATTATTAAATTAATTATTTAATTCATTAATTATTAATTAATAAATAATAAAGTCGATATTAATGATTTAAGTGGTAGGATTAATTATGGAATTTAATTATTAGTTACTTTATTATTAAGGATTTTTTATAGGGTCCAGCTAACTGGTGCACTCATGCACCAAATTAGTAGCCAAATTTGCTAAAAACAATGCACTTTTTGTATTGGGATTCTAAAAAAGTAAAGACTGTCAAATTTGTTTGTCCTATACAATTAAATGAAATGTAATAATTAAACTAAAAGTAGGTAAGATAAATATTCATGGACAATATTATCTCCTTACTTGTTTTTTTTTTCTAAAATCCTATTATAATTGGTCTAAAAATTTGAAATTAAACCTTATAAAAATAAAATAATCTTAAAATTAGGACAAAACTTTGTTAACAAGTGTTTAAACTTATTTTTCTAAAACCCTAAGAGAACGTAAAATTACCCTTTTAAAAAATAAAACACTTTTATAGTAGGGCTAAACCTTAATTATAGTCATAAAAAATATGAATATTGTTTTCTTATTTAAATGTGTTAAAATATTTTTATAGTTAGACTAAACATTTTCTTATAACTAAATAGTATTAGAGGGTATTTTAGACATATAATAAAATCAAAACCCAACATCATAACCTTTTTGTCTTCACAAAAATCCATCCACCTTTTGCATTTATTGTATTCTATGGAACTTTGTCTAATGGGTGCAATACTGCACCCGTTAGATAAACCCTTTTTTATATTATTTGAATAGAAAAAATTATAAAGAATAATTTATTCCTATTGTTATTATTAATTGTAATTATTAATAATTGCAGAGAGGAGGAGCCGGGAAATCGATCTCGGGTGCTGCTAGACAATTGAGTCTGGGGGATGACTCTGACCCATGGCTCACTAGGAGTCGCCGTGTAAACGCCTCCATCCGCAGGGAGAGAGAGGCTGAGAGGTGGCATAGAAATCCTACTCAGGTTGAGGACGCTGGCGCTGAGAGAGTGGACGAGGTAGTTGGTCAGTCTGTGCCATCTTATTTTGGGGGGTTTGATCCGACATATTCAGAGGAGTCCACTTGCGATGATGCGGCCCCTGTTGTTGAGGTTACGAGGGGTAGAGATGGCCGTTTTGTTCTACTGGATCATCATCAAGTAAAAAATTTACATTAATTTGTAACATTTCAAAATGAATTATTAATTTTATTATTATTTTTTTAAGGGTAATTAGTTTATTTATTTATGTTATAATTAATTCTTGTTATAATAACTTTTTACAACTTAATTGAATTATATTTTCAGGGAGTAGCAAATGCTGCAGGACTGATGATGATCAGAGCTGGGTAGTTACGGGACCAGTGGCCGGTGGCTCTATAGATGGTAGCGTGATTCCCAGCTTTCTTGGGCACGTAGCCTCTCGTATGTAGAGGGGTGAGATGAGAGAGATACTGAAGTGTCAGAACAGATTAGGAGTTTGTGAGAAGTTGACAAAATGGCATCAGACCATGTCACCGGGAGCACGGGACATGATTGATGGCACTGGGTTGTCGCACCTTCATGCGACCATGTTCAGTCACGTGGATACACCACTGATATGTGCGTTCGTCGAGCGATGGCAGCCTGATACGAACTCATTTCACATGCCTTTCGGTGAAATGACCATCATGTTGCATGATCTGTGGCATATTCTCCGTTTGCCAGTGAATGGATGGATGATTTCTGCCAATGCTAGTATCGTCCTTGAAGAGTTCATGTATAGACATTATGGGGTTGACTGAGGAGGATCTTGAGGTGTACTGGTAGAGTGGCGCTGTCTTGACTGATTTGATCATCGATTTGTGCTTAAAGGACCGGCTTGACGAGACTATGGCTATAACATGGATGTGGGTGATGGTAGCTTCTACCTTGTTTGTGGACAAGAGTGGAAACCAAGTTAGACTGAACTGCCTGCTTGAGTTCCAGGACGGGTTGGAGGAGGCTCATGCGTATTCATGGGGATCTGCGACATTAGCTTATCTCTATCGTCAGCTTGGGGTGGCTAGTAAAGGAGATTGTTAGGGTATTGCTGGTTGCCTTACTTTATTGCAGGCATGGATATACGAGTACTTTCCATGCTTCCGACCCCAGCGACAACGCTTGATTGTTGGACCGAACACACCCCGAGCTTGCACGTGGAGTGTCCAACCTGAGGACAGATCGTTGGACCGGCTATACTCATTGCGTGTTTGTCTTGAACCAGCTTACCGCATCCGAGGTAAATCATATTTAATTGAACTTATTTGTGAAATTAATATATTACACTCATAAATTAATTAATATATGCAGGTGACGTGGTTGCCCTACGATCCCAATCCGAATTCGTTCATGCGCAAGACCATATTTACCGGCATGTTACGGTATCGGGATATTATTGAGCCATACATGCCCGGTCGCATGTTACGTCAGGTGGGGTATGTGCAGGCCATCCCCCCTCCCCCGATAACCAGGCCGTTAAAGGCTATACGGCCTTGCGGTTCGTTAAAGTACAAGGTCGAGCATTTTGATATGAATGCAGCTGACTTCTATAAGAGCTACCCGAGAATATACGTCCTACCTCTCGGTGATTACGTGCCCACTTCTGAGAATCCTTCAGCATGTGCTCCTGAGTATCTGGCATGGTACCACACTCGTTCGCATCCTCGACTCCTGAGGGACACTCAGCCATCTGCATCCCACCTCGGACTCATTCCAACAGTGAATTTGTAAGTTGTCTTTTAAGTTGCTCCAATACTTTAAAAAATACTTTAGGGGAATAAATTTTATTTTCCAATTTCTTAAACATATATTAACTTCTTTTTTTGCTATTATGAATTTTTTTAGTGGGTCAGTCGCATGAGCCAATGGGGGAGGAACGTAGTCAGAGAGTTAGAAGTATTTGATCCACACAAGGTGGCGCAACATGCGGCAGCTTTGGAGCAGATGATGCAGGAATGACATTTGGCCGAATGATTTGTATTTTAATATCTTCTATATAACATCTAAACATTTGTATTTGTAAATGGGGATCATTCTTGTACATTGTCAATGGATGCATTAGACTTAAATTGCACAAGTTATTGTTTTTTATTGATGATTCCTTTATAGTATTTGCATATAACATACAATTAATTGATCCCAATGGTGCTATGAAAAGGATGTTGATGCTGCAAGACTATCTCATTGTGCTCTCCTAGTAGTGTAGAATTGATCCCAACCAGCAACACTAAGCTCATGGTTGCTAAACCAAAATGACACTATAGGCGGTACGGGAAAATCTCTAGCTAATGTAGACGAATATAGTGTTGGTTCGAATCACCTAAGCGAGCTATCACAATCTCGAGCTTCGGGCATGTTGCAGTTGACGGTGCACGCAACGGCTACACTGTTCAACATGCATATAAAGACCCACTTTCATCGCCGAACCCGAACAAAAATACAGCTGCATTAAAGAATGTAGCAATAGAAAACAAGTCCACGATTACTGCCATCCAGTGATCCGATCCGCAGATAGCACCGTCCCACATGATACGTTGGATTCCATTATCGATCCCATCTTCAACAATGTAGAAGGGCTGGTACAGTGTACGGTTGGCATGCAGATGCTCGGCAATATTAATTCTTGCCAACCGCCAAGAGTGCTCGGAGCCAAATATATAGTCCGCTACAACGCGAAATCCACAGTTGCCGTCTCCAACAACATTGAGATATCCTTCAACGTATGGTATAATTATTCAGACAATCTGGTCGACATAGCGGAACTGGAAAATATCATGGTGCCTATTACCTGTAACAAATTAATTTAATTTGGGCCGAATATTATATTAATTTTTAAAAAATATATAAGTAGCACTAAATTTATTCATACCAGGAGTAGCGGTATTATGGACGGATGACGAAGAGCTGCGCCCACGACCAGCCGACGAACGACTTGACCGACCATGTCCACGACTCCTCTAACTCTATTCCCATTTACTCGGATCGCGTTTCGTCGATTTACTCCCCTTCGGTCGACCTCTAACTGTCGTGTTATCTCAGGTTCATTGTAACTTGCTTGATCCGGGTGAAGTGCTTCGTTGATCATAAGAGATATTTTGCGCATAACTGCTGGATCACTTGCGATGACCTCATTAACCAGTGTCCTAAAATACCGGTGATCCTCCGACATATCATCAGTTCCGATAAAATCATAATGGTCAACTGTATCGCTGATTACAAGTGTTTTCCAAAAATCGTGGACGTTTTTGACACTGATCGAGGTCTTGTTATTTGTTGCTGCCTTCAGCTCACATGCACAAGGAATCGGATGAGTATTTCTCAACACACAACCGCAGCGATCTGTCACTTAATTACTCAATCCTCTCATTTGCTCTAGCTCATCATTAAGTAATCTTAAACAGTAGTGGGAGACATGACATGTCAAATAGTTTAATGGAAACCCCAGTACAGGACTCCAGCACGCTCTCTCGATTCTTCAAACGTGTATTTGATAATTAGAAATAACATTTGTAACAAAAATTATAACAATAATAAATAACACTAAAAATAATAATAATACAAATCTAATAATAATAACAAATAATCAAAGAATTACCTGATATCAATTAGTTAAGTCTCAATATCCTTGTTCACCTTCGTCCATACTGTATCCAAGAAAGCAGTAAACGAGTTAAGCCATTGCTTTAACTGAGCGTGTGCACTCTCCACTCTACATGTAGTCGTGTTGCCCAAGTGTAGCACATTGTTCGTCCACACGGAAACGAACTTCTCCTTGTTCACTAACCATGTCTGCTCAACATAAAAAACCACCTGCGAAAATAAAAAATGTACGACTAATAAATAAAATTAAAAATAATAACATTAATTATAAATGCTACGACAACTAATACATAATACCACCTGCAAAAACTTCCTCCATCCATTTCTCATCTTCAAAATGGCTCTTTCGTATTCGACTTCTGTTGGAGCTTCCTTGACTGCTTTCCACTTGCCGTTCTTGAATCGTTGTGCCAACTCCTTATTCTTTCCATAAAGTCTTAACTCTATCTTCTACATCCTTGTTGATGTGTCAAGTGCAAAGCAAGTATGCAGTTTCTGGAAAAATCTCTGAAATCGGTCTCATCAACCCCAATTCTCGATCAGTCACAGTAACCGTCGGATGCAAATCAGACCCAATCAAAAGCTTCAACTTCTCCACCACCCAATGATAGCTCCTCGCGCTCTCATCCTTCATAATTGCATATGCTATCATGAAGTTCTTGTTACATGGAGTCATCCCTATAATTTCGAAGAAAGGCATCTTGTACCTATTGATTTCGTACGTAGAATCCATGCCAATGAATCGGTGGACAAGTTAAGACATTGATTAATAATAATAAAAAACAATAAAATTATATCACTAAATATAAAAAATAAAGTATTACCTGTTGGTTTTGTAGGTCGAATCCATGCCAATTAACCAGTGGTAGTTTCGGACTAATTTCGCTGATTCTGGATGTACCATAAAAAGATGAGTTAACACGTTTGTTTCCTGGTTAGCATGCGTCCAACGAATATAATTGTTTTCCCTAGGCAGATGAAAACACTGACCCACAACATCTCTACCCTCGAAACCAACCCTCCTCAAATGAGCTCTCTCGTTGTACACATGTTTTCTGGTAGAGTAGTCCTCTGGATATGCATCCTGAATAGCCACATGTATAGCACACGGCTTTGCTTGAGCCCTCGTCATGTCCCACACAATTAATTTGGAAGCGGGACTCAGTCCACTCATCTGTCGATGTCCCTCTAGATACACAGCGAAAGCATGGTTGTGCATACCCGTAATACCTGGCAATACACGGATCCCCCAACTGCTACAACTCTGAAATTGTTGGACCCTTATCTGGAAAGGGCAGTTGCACGCTTTCGTCTTCGTAAACTTTCGCACAGTAGAATCCAAGTCTCTCAAAGTCCCCCTATACCGTTCACCTCGGGAACATCTCAATAGCTTCTTCCTACCATTATTTTTGAGCGAAGAAATAACTAACTCGAAACCAATTATAATTGCAATTAATTTGGCCCAATCAATTGCTTCTGAATCGGTCTGAAACCTTTGTTCAGTCTCGAAAGCTCCGTTGTAATTTATACCGTCACCACCAAAATCTTCTAATGAAACCTGCAAAATTTAAATTAACAAATATTACTAACAAAAAATGATTAATCCGCCTAATAATAACAAAAACTAATTAATAAATATTATAATTAATTTAATTAAAATAATAATAATAATTTAATTTTTAAAAAATTGGGCTGGTCGCTTGCTGATCGCGACAGCACCACGGCCCAATCGCGACCGCCCCGTGGACTAGTCCCGTGCTGGTCGCGAGCCGCCCGCGACCCGGTCGCTACTGGGCCACAGGCTAGTCGCGATCCGGTCACGACCGGCCAAAATTGCAACCCGAAACTAAATTTTTTAAATAAAAGAATTTTTACCTCATCTGACGTCGATGGCTCGTTATCGTCCATTTCCCGAGTTGTTCAACATTCATGAGTGTCGATAATCTGAAATTTAGAAGCTTAGATCCGAAGTTTAGAAGTTTAGAAGTTGAGAGAATTTTGAAAAAAGAGAAAAATGAGGTAAAGAGCAAAATAGTCCAGGGGGTGGCTAGTAAAAGGGGGTGATGTTTAGCAATTCAGTAAGGTAAATGTTATTCATAGTATGGGTGAAAATACCTTGGAGGTAAAAAATATTCAATTTGGTTCATGTACTAAAAAATGGTTAAAATCTTGATTGATAGAGGTACCTTGCAAACAAAAAAAAAACTTTACATAGTGGGAGAAAGGGTTAAAATCTCAATTTGGGATCTAAATTTTTTTAAAATTCTTAATCAAGGATTTGACTTTTTTTGATAAATAAAGGATTTGAGTTTAAATAAAGATCATTTACCTCTCCGATTTGGATCAATTAAAGTCTTTAAGATTTAAGAACACCTTAATTGACCCCAAAATTGAAAAGATATGCCCTATATTAACATGATTCGAAAATGTGAGACCCTTAAATTTTTTCAAGGTAAGATCTTTAATTAAGCATTTTTTAATAAAGCATTTTTCAATCCAAAATGGGATCTTAGCCTAAAAAAACACTTACAGTTTGTTTTGTTCGGAGGAAATAAGAAGGAAAGAAGATGGGTGCAAAGAAATGGGAAGGAAGGAAGAGACTTCCTTTGTTTGATAGGAAGGAAATATACCAAGGAAAGAAATAAAGAAGAAATAAGACGGAAATAAGACCCTCTAATTCCACCGAAATGGTTCCGTCCAAATGTGGGCAGAAATGCTGAAGAAGGAAGCTCATCGATTGCTAAAGATGTTGAAAAGACCTTTGTACCCTATAAAAGTATAAAAAGTTACAGAATTTGCTTTCAGAAAAAATTTCAAATCGATGATTACGATTTATTTTCTTTTCCTCAATTTTCAAATTTGCGTTCCATATGAGGAAGATTGATTCTGCAACTCTGTTTTTTTTTTATCAGATTCTGCAACTCTGTTGAAGAAAAGGTTGAGGACGATGGAGATTAGACATGGGGTTAAAAAGTATAAACTCACCGTTTTGTTTTTGCACAGGACCTGGACCTTTAAATTATTTTTCACACTTGAGCCTAAACCATCTCTATACTAAGCACCCACGACTTAAAAGATATATTTTGACTCTGATATCACATAAGATAAGTAAAAAATAAAAAATAATTTATTTTATAGTGTATAAAAATAATATATATAAATTTCAATTCATTTCTTCGAATATTTATTTTTTATTTTTATTTTCTTCGAATAAATTTTATTTACATATAATTCACTTCGTTTCTTTGAGAATCCAAAACAAAGTGACCACTTGGGGTTGGGGAAACATTGTTGCCGTCATTAAGAAAGGTTGGAGACTATTTTGCAAATCTTGGCCAAGAATATGTTGGGGGCTATTAGGAGTTTTAGTAATGTTAGTGTTGTCTGTCTTTTGGTTCAAAGTAGAAGAAGAGGTGTTGAAAAAAAAGATCGGGGCCTATTACATCGCAAGAATTACTGATTACATTTTGCTATTGTTGGTTCTAAGTATTTTATTCCTAATAAAAGTCATCATTAGGCCCCACGAGCGTAGGAAAGGAGAAGCCAATAATGAGCTTAATTATACTTTTGATTGGATGTTTGCAGGTGTAACAATGGTACTTATGTTGATTATTTCGAGAATCATCTTCAATCTAATAGTGACATCATTAATTTCAGTTATTTCCGGCTTCACTAACTATGTATTTGCGTCCCGAGTCAATTCACATTTCCAATATATTTATTATATATATAATGAAAATTTTTATGGGGTAAGGGACATTGTACTTGTTTCAAGCCATCTCCGCCGATGATGATTTGGACATTTTGCTGGAACGTCTTTTTGTTTTTTATGTGGGTTTCAGGGTGCCACCATACTGAAAGGATTGTTTTATGAGTAAACCATCTCCATGACTTAAAAGATATATTTTGATAATGATATCACATAAGATATGTAAAAAATAAAAAAAAATAATTTATTTTATAGTGTATAAAGATAATATATATAAATTTCTATTCATTTCTTCCAATATTTATTTTTTATTTTCTTCCAATAAATTTTATTTACATATAATTCACTTCGTTTGTTTGAGAATCCAAAACCAAAAATGACCACTTGGGGTTGGGAAAACATTGTTGCCGCCATTAAGAAAGGTTGGGGACTATTCTGCAAATCTTGGCCAAGAGTATGTTGGGGGCTATTAGAAGTTTTAGTAATGTTAGTGTTGTATGTCTTTTGGTTCAAAATAGAAGAAGAGCTATTGAAAAAAAAGATTGGGGCCTATTACATCGTAAGAATTATTGATTACATTTTGCTATTGTCGGTTCTAAGTATTTTAATCCTAATAAAAGTCATCATTAGGCCCCACGGGCGCAGGAAAGGAGAAGCCAATAATGAGCGTAATTATACTCTTAATTGGATGTATGCAAGTGTAACAATGGTACTTCTGTTGATTATTTCGAGAATCATCTTCAATCTAATAGTGACATCAATAGTTTCAGTAATTTCCGACTTCACTAACTATGTGTTTGCGTCCCGAGTCAATTCAAATTTCCAATATATTTATTATATATATAAAGAAAATTTTTATGGGGTAGGGGACATTGTACTTGTTTTAAGCCATGTCCATAGATGATGATTTGGACATTTTGCTGGAACGTCTTTTTTTTAATGTGGGTTTCAGGGTGCCACCATACTGAAATGATTGTTTTATGAGTAAACCATCTCTATACTAATCACCCATGACTTAAAAGATATATTTTGACTCCGATATCACATAAGATATGTAAAAAATAAAAAATAATTTATTTTATATTATAGTGTATAAAGATAATATATATAAATTTCTATTCATTTCTTCCAATATTTATTTTTTATTTTCTTCAAATAAATTTTATTTACGTATGATTCAATACATTTGTTTGAGAATCCAAAACCGAAAATGACCACTTAGGGTTGGGGAAACATTGCGGCCGCCATTAAGAAAGGTTGGAGACTATTCTGTAAAGCCTGACCAAGAGTATGTTGAGGGCTATTAGGAGTTTTAGTAATGTTAATGTTGTCTGTCTTTTGGTTCAAATAGAAGAAGAGGTGTTAAAAAAAAAAGATCGACGCCTATTACACCGCAAGAATTTCTGATTCCATTTTGCTATTGTCGGTTCTAAACATTTTCTTCCTAACAAAAGGCATCATTAGGCCCCACGGGCCTAGGAAGGGAGAAGCCAATAACGAGCTTAATTATACTCATAATTGGATGTTTGCAGGTGTAACAATGGTACTTTTATTGATTATTTCAAGAATCATCTTCAATCTAATAGTTGCATTCACGACCTATGTGTATGCATCCCGAGTCAATTCACATTTCCAATATATTTATTATATATATAAAGAAAATTTTTATGGGGTAGGGGACATTGTACTTGTTTCAAGCCATCTCCGCCGATGATGATTTGGACATTTTGCTGGAACGTCTTTTTGTTTTTTGTGGGTTTCAGGGTGCCACCATACTGAAAGAATTGTTTTATGAGTAAGCCATCCCTATACTAAGCACCCATGACTTAAAAGATATATTTTGATCTTGATATCACATAAGATAAGTAAAAAAATAAAAATTATTTTTCTTATAGTGTATAAAGATAATATATATATATATATGAAAATATATAAAGTCATAATTTAATTTATCAACTGAAGCAATATGATCTCTTTCTCGACAGTGGTCGGCCTTCTCCTCTGGTAGGTCGCCGGTAACGAATCTCTCTTGTCTAGATACAAGTTAACTGGCTAGGATTCACATCCTGAGGATTTTTTTGTTATGGTTTTCGGTACTTACTTTGATTCAGATAAGATTTAGAATAATCTAGTTTTTGAATTTGAAAGACGCTCAATCAGGATTGGGTATAACAGGACTTTTCCAGGCCTTTTAAAAATCCTTGCAAGCTGGTTATGGTGGTCTACATTCTCTTTTGGTTTCATAATTCCCAATCTTAATCTCTTTCATAATCTTATTCGTTTTGAACAAATGGAAAGTGCTCTGTCCAACATGTGTTCAAAGTTATCGCTTCAAGGGGATGGGGGAGACACCATGGTGGTAGCTGATTAGGACTAGTTAGGGGGCAATGATGGGGACATGGTTTGGTTCCATCTAATAGGCCGATTATTCTCCAAAAGAAAGGCAAACGTTGAGGGCTTGCGAACGGCAATGTTGCTAGCTTGGAGATTGGACAGTGCTTTTCTCGTTAAGGAAACAGACGATAATCTTTTCATTTTTCTGTTTGAAGATGAGGTCGAGCGTGATCAGGTATTGGTATCTCAACCATGGTGTTTTAATCGGGCTTTATTGGTTCTAAAGGATTTTGATGGTTTCCAAAATCCGGAAGAATTTGAGTTTGATCGGTGCCAGTATTGGATGAGAATTTTTTATCTTCCGATTCTAATGATGACTTCAAAGATTGGTGTCTCGGTGGGAGAAGTCATGGGTCCAGTACTGGAAGTAGATGATACTTGTGGCAGATATCTATGCGTTCGGGTGATCTTGAACCTTCAAGCGCCATTGAAGAAGACAACAACGATCTCTACTTTTCAAGATGAGTTGAATGTCCGATTTAAGTATGAGAAACTACCGGCTTTTTGCAGGGTTTGTGGCTTTCTGACTCATCTGGATTCTGATTATCCGGTGGGGGTTATAATGCTCAAGACACAAGGCTATATTGAGAAGCAGTATGTTGATAGTTTGAGGGCCGAGACACCAGATTTACAGCTTAGGCATATGCGGCTTACCTCTTGATCTCAATTTGGTATGTCTGGTATGGCAATTAGCAATCGAGGATCCTTCAGGCAACCACCTGCAAATTTGAGTACAAGTATGGGTCGCTCGAGAGCTTTCATGCATCATGTGGATAGCCTGCTTCTCCGAGGCCGGGCGGCGCATGCAGCTGGTGAGGCGGAGGCATCTGGTGAGGTAAATTCGGGATTTCCTGGTTCACTAATCCCGCAACAAAAGGGACGAACGAACACGTGGACATGTTTTCAAATGGGAAACGATTGGGAATAGTTAATGCTTGTCCGAAAGTAGCGGCGCAACAAAATAGGGGCATTAAGTTACTGGCAGATTCGAGGATGGCTTTCCTAAAGTGGCGTGGTAAGCAGAAAGTTGTTGATAATTTATCGCAGCCCTTAAAGGAGACGGATGAGTCTTCACCTTGCCACCTAGGAGAGGGTTTAAATAATACACAGGTGGGAAAGGGTACCTTGGGTACGGGCTGTACTATTCTTGGAGTTGGGCCTGCTGTGTTTGGCTCAAAGCAAATTAAAAATCCTTATCCATAACTGGACCTCCAGAAGTTACAAAATCAAGTCGAAAATCAGCCTAATGGGGATTTATACCTCTTGCATCAGAATCGTACTCATCGTCCACTCTTTTTGTTTTTGGAGCAACTACACCACAGCAGGGAAGGAGACAACGGAAGTGGATGAAGACGGCAAGAGTGTCACACTAGTATTCTTTTGATGTTTTGGGTTCTACCGAGAGATTCAAGGTTGGTCAGAAACGAGGGACAGGGGTTCCGAACTATGACTTCTTCAATGCTGGAACCAATAAACGTTCCAAGGATTGGGAGAAGGTTAGGGCGAAAGATGGAGTTGATGACTTTGGCCCGGTTATTTATCGCGAAGATGGAGATACGAAACCAAATCTGGCGGTCAATGATGGAGCTGCAGATGATCAGACTGATGATCGTTTTTCTACAACGGGCGGGATGGAGGAAAACCATCCCCGCCGAGAGCAATGAATATACTAGCCTGGAACTGCCGGGGTCTTGGAGGACCTCAGGTAGTGTTCGCTTTACGTAGTTTAATTAGATGTAATATTAATCCTAGTTTAATTTTCCTTTCTGAAACGAAACGCTCTGTGGATGAGATGGAGTGGATTCGTTGTCAAGTAGGTTTTGATTGTTATTTTAGTGTCGGTAGTAGGGGTCGGTCTAGTGGTTTGGCCTTGTTTTGGAATAATGAAATCTCTGTCTCTGTTGTGTCTTATTCCAATTTGCATATTGATGTTCATGTGGGTGATGATGACATTGGAAAATGGCGTTTTACAAACTTTTATGGCCGCCCTGAAGTCAATAAGCACCATGAATCTTGGGCTATGTGTCGCAACGTCCAGGTCCGGGGTGTACCGAACCCTACCGCTGAACGACTTAAAGAATTAAAAAACTAAGGGAGTCGCCACTAATCCTTTTTCAACCTAGGTGTGATTAGCCACCTATCAGACTATTAAGCCTAATGTTAACCTAAGCTTGGCGAAGGTAACACTAAACCTAATAAACGGTCTTCTAACCAGAGTCCTAAAGGTTCGGGAGTCGGGTACGCATGGGGAAGGATTAGCACCCCCACGACGCCCGTCAAAAGACGACACTGACTAATCTAGACTTAACTGTGGGTTTCCATATTTGGTTGTTTCCTATCTTTAAGTATATTCATGCCATTTGACTCTTTTATACTAACTAAATTACTAACTAACATACTCTCCTCTCCTTTTTATTAACTACCAGTTTTTACTAATTATCCTCTTCTTACTGATTACTGTTTTTACTTTTGCTACTTTCATCATTTTTACTCTTTTCTTACTTTTTTTACTAATTACTCTTTTCTTACTCTCTTTTATTGATTACCACTTTTTACTCTTCTTTTCTCTTATACTGACTACCGTTTTACTCTTTGAATTACTGATCACCTTTTACTCTTTACTGATTACTATTTTACTCTTACTAATTACCATTTTGCTCTTACTGATTACTATTTTACTCTTATTGATTACCTTTTACTGATTACTATTTTACTCTTTACTGATTACTATTTTACTCTTTACTGATTACCTTCTTACTTTTTACTGATTTCTATTTTTACTCTTTTTTACTTATTACCATTTTCTTACTCTTTTTACTGATTATCCTTTTCTTACTTTTTTACTGAATACCATTTTTATTCTTTTTACCACTGAATACCATTTTAACTCCTTTTTTACTGAATACTATTTTTTATTCTTTTCTACTGATTACCATTTTCACTTTACTAATTACTATTTACTCTTTACCATTTTATTTTTTACTGATTATTCTTTACTTTTTACCATTTTACCCTTTACTGATTACTCTCTTTACTTTTTACCATTTTACCCTTAGTGATTACTCTTTACTTTTTACCATTTTACTCTTTACTGATTACTATTTACTTTTTACCATTTTACTCCTTACTGATTACTATTTACTTTTTACCATTTTACTCTTTACTGATTACTCTTTACTCTTTACCATTTTACTCTTTACTGATTACTCCTTGTTCTTTACCATTTTACTCTTTTTAACTTAATTACTAAATACCATCTTTTGACCTTAATTACTGATATACTGACTATTTACTTTTACTCTTAATTACCAATTTACTGCTCCCTTCTTTTACTTTTACTCCATTCTACTAATATCTTCTTTTACCTTGATTCTTAATTACCCATTTACTGATTACTTCTTTTACTCTTACTCCATTCTGCTGATTACCTTTTTTACTTTTACTCAATTCTATTGATTACTTATTCTTACTTTTACTCCATTTACTGATTACTTCCTCTTACTTTCATTCCATTCTACGGATTACTTCCTCTTTTACTTCTTTAGCTTAATTACTCTGAATTAAACTAATCTACTAATTACTATTACTTTGACTCTTAATTACTTAATTCGTTGGTTACTATTATCTTGACTCTTAATTTATTGGGGTACTTGGACTTTTAGTGCATGGATGCATGTGATGCATGTTTTTTTTGTTAAGTACATTTTTTCCAAATAATTATACGAGGAACACCATTTGGGGACCCGCCACTCATACTGGCTAAAACCCTCATCTGGATGCTCCAAGCCTAAGAAACCCAAATTGAGACTGACGAAAATTGTCAAAGTCCCACTTAATCGTTCCATCATCGGGTCCAATTCATTATCAAATGAGCATGGCATCAACAATTTATGAAAATAGACATGAATGAAAATGCAAATATTCAAATTAATTTAACCTTAGATTAAAACTTAATATTTCGAAACCTAAGTTCAATTTATTAAATTATTGACATTTAAATCTAAATCCTAAATTAATAATGAAATTAGACCTTAAATTAAAACCTAGCCCAAATGCAAATAATAGAAAGCCCAAAGAAATTGTACCTTTAAATGGACTTCAGCGGGTTGGGTTTAATGCAGGTCGGGTAGGGTTATTAGGGCAGTATATAAGCAACTTTTTCTTCTCTTCTTCAAAAAACTGGAAACCCTAGCCGCCCAAGTATCTCCACCTGAAATCGCCACCTTCATTCGGACCACCATTCCCCGCCGCATCGGAGCTTCGCCGGAGCTCGGATGAGGCTAAAAACCCGCAGATCGGTTCGCCTCGACCTCTTGCAACCGTACTCAGTGTTCGTTTCTCGAACAATGGTCTCTTTCTACTTCAAACAAACCCAAACAGCCTCATAAGAACCTTCCTCCGATCTCGGCATTTCACCATCAAACAAGTCTGATCTCAGACTATGTTAAACGCCATATCTTTCTCTTTCCCTTCATCGAGCAGACTCTCAAAATATCGCCCTTAAACTTAAAGTCCCCAAATCCTGGCGGCTCTGGATTTCGACTCTCCCAAACGCTTAAAAGAAGAGCGAAGACTTGAAAATGAAAATAGGAAAAATGAGGTTTTGACAGAGAGCTTTCTCAAGTTTCGGGTAAGCGAAATTCTTCCCTACTTTTGTGTTTCTATCACTATGTGCCTTTTGGGAGCAAGAGCGGAGGAAAAGAAAGGTTTCTTTGCATTTTTTTTAGAAAGTTTGAAAGGGCGTGTGATGACGAGAATTGATCTTCCGTGTATCAGTTTGAATGTGAATGAGTCTGTAAGAATCTGTCTTCCCAAAAAACCCTAGTTTTCCTATTCAAAACCCTAGTCTCCGCCACTAAGAACCCCCTTTCTTTTCCAAAAAAAATCCCCCTGTAAGAAACCTAAGCTTCTCTTCGCCTCCTCTCTATGTGCCTTCTAAAAACCTCTCCCTATTCTCTGTAAAAAGTCCGTATATATATAGGCCAAGTCTCCCTTTTTATTTCCAGCCGTGTTCCCCAATTTTCTTATTTTTTTGTCTTTTTTTGCAGGTTGCAATTCACGGGATAAAACTGTGTGAAGGACATACGGTTTGCACCCTCCTTCTTTTAATTTTTTTGTCTCCTTCGATTTGGTGCTGACAGTGAGAGTTAAGAGTGAGTGTGTGCTACATGTGATCATTCCTTGTATTTGTCCTCTTGTGAGCTTTGATTTGTTTCTCATTTGTGCGTGTCTTCTTGCAGGTGCTCTTGCTGACTTGGACCAGTTGCAACCTGACAACGTGGCAAGTAACCTTTTCTGTCTAACTCCCCTCACACTCTGTATCCTATTTGTTTCAAATCCATGAGCTTTATTCTGCCTTTAGAGTCAAATTTCCTGCTGTTGTGGTATTTGGCAATTGCCTCGCTCTTCTTTTGAATTGATGATGATGATAATGATTTTCCACCTGAACCGAGATTGCAAATTTTGACCGTGTTCTGCGTTGTTGGATTGTTTTAGGACTAAAAATGCTCACTGGACCTTGAAAAATGTATGCTTGGTGGTATGTGTAAAGTAATTGTAAATGAAAATGAATGAAACTAAATGCAATATGACCAGTCCTAATGATTGAATGTTAAAGTATGGATGCTCATGGAGTTGGCTGTATGTGTCAAATTGAAGGTGTACATGCTTTTATGTGAGAGTGATTGAAGTGTTTAATGTGCTGGAAATGTGAGTGTAGTGCATGAGCTTGATCTACAAAATGCATGTGTATGTCGTATGCCAAATGCTCTATGAAATGCTCTGTTTTTGTTGTTTCATTTTTATTGTCTTGAAGGATGCAATGCATGATGTCAATGCTCTATTTTTTTTGGTACTTTAATGCAAAGGATTATGCTCTGTTTTATGCTCTACTTGACTCAATGCCTTATGCAAACCTTTCTACCCTTATTGTAATGACTACCAAATGCTTGATGATGTATGATCATGATGAATGCTTGTTGAAGTTAACAGAAAGTTGAAACTGTCTATATGCCTATGTACCAATGCATGCTTAGGCTCATGGAAACTAATATGAAATGTAAACTGTGCATGCTTAGTTCAGCGGAGTGATGTTTTATGTGCACTAGATTAATGTTCTGAAAGTGAATTCTTGCTGGCCTTTTCATCTGCTCTGTTATCCATGTATAGGCTACCATCCTTGTTCAAACTATTGCCCTTATTTAGGCCAAGTCTCCCTTTTTATTTCCAGCCGTGTTCCCCAATTTTCTTATTTTTTTGTCTTTTTTTGCAGGTTGCAATTCACGGGATAAAACCGTGTGAAGGACATACGGTTTGCACCCTCCTTCTTTTAATTTTTTTGTCTCCTTCGATTTGGTGCTGACAGTGAGAGTTAAGAGTGAGTGTGTGCTACATGTGATCATTCCTTGTATTTGTCCTCTTGTGAGCTTTGATTTGTTTCTCATTTGTGCGTGTCTTCTTGCAGGTGCTCTTGCTGACTTGGACCAGTTGCAGCCTGACAACGTGGCAAGTAACCTTTTCTGTCTAACTCCCCTCACACTCTGTATCCTATTTGTTTCAAATCCATGAGCTTTATTCTGCCTTTAGAGTCAAATTTCCTGCTGTTGTGGTATTTGGCAATTGCCTCGCTCTTCTTTTGAATTGATGATGATGATAATGATTTTCCACCTGAACCGAGATTGCAAATTTTGACCGTGTTCTGCGTTGTTGGATTGTTTTAAGGACTAAAAATGCTCACTGGACCTTGAAAAATGTATGCTTGGTGGTATGTGTAAAGTAATTGTAAATGAAAATGAATGAAACTAAATGCAATATGACCAGTCCTAATGATTGAATGTTAAAGTATGGATGCTCATGGAGTTGGCTGTATGTGTCAAATTGAAGGTGTACATGCTTTTATGTGAGAGTGATTGAAGTGTTTAATGTGCTGGAAATGTGAGTGTAGTGCATGAGCTTGATCTACAAAATGCATGTGTATGTCGTATGCCAAATGCTCTATGAAATGCTCTGTTTTTGTTGTTTCATTTTTATTGTCTTGAAGGATGCAATGCATGATGTCAATGCTCTATTTTTTTTGGTACTTTAATGCAAAGGATTATGCTCTGTCTTATGCTCTGCTTGACTCAATGCCTTATGCAAACCTTTCTGCCCTTATTGTAATGACTACCAAATGCTTGATGATGTATGATCATGATGAATGCTTGTTGAAGTTAACAGAAAGTTGAAACTGTCTATATGCCTATGTACCAATGCATGCTTAGGCTCATGGAAACTAATATGAAATGTAAACTGTGCATGCTTAGTTCAGCGGAGTGATGTTTTATGTGCACTAGATTAATGTTCTGAAAGTGAATTCTTGCTGGCCTTTTCATCTGCTCTGTTATCCATGTATAGGCTACCATCCTTGTTCAAACTATTGCCCTTATTTGGTTTTACGTTTGTTTTGCAATTTCCTTGCCTTTTCCTTGTCAATTGCTAACGTGTTTCACTCTTGTTTTTTCTTGTATGAAATGAATGTGATATGCCTGGTAAGTATGAGCTTAAAAACAGATGCAATTTACAGGAAAATGCATGCCATGGGAATTGAAACCTAACATTGATGTTGCCAAGTAAAGTGAATTAGAAAGTGAGGGAATCGAGAGCAGGAAATGAAAAGGAAGGAAGCTAGCCTGTAATTTTTCCAATGGTTTTTTCTTGAATTTTTTGTAAATGAAGCATAGAGGAAGGTGTAAACTAACTTTGGCATTTTCTAGTGAATGAATGTAAATTCCTATTATTATTTTTTTATTCTTGCAAGCGGCAATAAATCCTATTATGCACTTCTTACTATTAGCTAATTGGAAAGTGAAATGATAAAAGAAAATGAAATGATTAAATGCCCTATGTATGCAATGAAAAGGAGTATCTAATTAAACTAGTACAAATCAAGTTGAGGACTTCATACTAAAATAAGGGACTAATGTTACAATGAGCCATGAGAATGTGATTTAACCATAAGTAAAGAAAGGAGACCAAGTAGAGAAGACACAATGCAAAAGTAAAGAAGACACAATGCAATTTAGTTTTGGATTTTTTTTTATTTTATGAATGCAACCAAATAACATGTAATTACCAATTTGCAAAATGAGATAACAAAAGCCAAAAGAACTAACGATTGACCAAAGTGACTCGGATGCGAATTAATAGGACCAATTTACCAAAATGACTTTAATGCAACTTCTATTTAGATGTAAACTTTATTCATGCAATGAAGGATTTATTCAATTAAACTAATATGAATCAAATTATATTACTAACATGATTTCATATAAGGTAAATGGCTATGTAGCAAAAATATAAGGTAAATGGCTAAACTGCTAATGCCTAATTGCTAATATGAATGTTAACGCCTAATTAGTAATTCAATCTAATAAAACTAAATGCTAATTGGCAAATGGTTTAACAAAAGGACTAACCTACCAAGAAGTTACAATGGACTATTAATTGACTTAAATGCCCCTGAATGACCCTAATGCTAACTCGACCCCAAATTAAAGGATATAGGACAAAAACGGGTGTCTACACTATGCTAAAATTGCTTGCTTCTAAATCTCAACTCCCTTGGCTTTGTGCTGGAGATTTTAATGAAATAATGACTAATGATGAGAAATTAGGAGGAAATTTAAGACCACAGCACCATATGTCTAATTTTAAAGAAGCTGTTAAAGAGTGTAGTTTACATGAAATCCCAATGAAAGGACCAATTTTCACTTGGGCCCAAAATTTGATGAGGGCATGATCTTTGAGAAATTAGATCGTTCTTTGGCTTCTGATTCTTGGATGGAGCGTTTTCTTTATTCATATGCTTGTGTATTTATCCAGTCCAAATCTGATCATTCTCCTCTCTTGATTAGTGTATTGGACAAGGAGCCGATGAAATTTACTCTTGGAAAACGGTTTCGATTCGAAAACATGTGCGTGAAACATGAAGGTTTGGAGGATGTAATAAGAGAAAATTGGAACCAAGACCCAAATGTTGATGTTATACAGGCAATTGAATCTTGTACTCGGCCTATGAAGGAGTGGGATAGAACTGTTTATGGCAATGTCCGATATTGAATCAAAAGAAAGCAGAACGAGCTTGAGGATCTTTATGCGACCGTAGACCATCATGTGGCGGATCAATCTATTCAGGACTGTCTAGAAGAGTTGAATACCTTATATGATCAAGAAGAGGTGATGTGGCGTCAACGATCCAAAGTTTCTTAGTTAAAGGATGGTGATCGAAACTCGAAATACTTTCATTCGATTGCTTCAAGGCGAAAGAGGAGAAATTTAATAGGGGCAATTCAGGATGAGGAAGGAGATTGGCATACTGATCGGACTAAGGTGGAAAGTTTGAAAACAGACTATTTCAAAGACATATTAACTAGCTCCTCGCCGAATATTGCTAGGGTTCATGCGGTAACAGGCCTGTTGGAAAGAAGAATTTCTTCGGATATGAGCACGCAATTGGACAGGCAGTTGACCAAAGAAGAAATCAAGAGAGCAGTCTTTGATATGGAACCTGATAAAGCATCAGGCCCGGATGGTATGTCACCCATGTTTTTTTCAACGCTTTTGGCATATAGTTGGCGATAAGGTATGTGATATGGCACTGTCTTTCCTTAATTTGGGAGCTCTTTTATTGGATATCAATCATACAAATATGGTGTTGATTCCAAAAGTTGATAATCCCACCACTGTTAAAGGTTTTAGGCCAATTAGTCTTTGTAATATTATTTTTAAAATTATTTCCAAGACTAGCGAATAGGTTGAAAGATTTGTTACCCCAGATCATTGGCCCTACACAGAGTTTCGTTCCTGGGAGAATGATTTATGATAATGCTATGATTGCATTTGAAACAGTGTATTTCATGAAGAATAAACGACATGGGAATGAGGGTTATATGGTCTTGAAATTAGACTTAAGTAAGACCTATGACACAGTCGAGTGGGATTTTTTAGAGAGTAGTATGAGAAATGGTTTTTTCTGATAAATGGATCTCGTTGGTGTAAACTTATGTCAAAACAGTGACTTATTCTTTCTTGGTGAATGGTAGTCAAACGGAGGTCCTTAGGCCAGAAAGGGGGATACGACAAGGGGATCCACTATCCACATATTTGTTCCTTATCTCATGGAGGGGTTATCCTTTCTCTTGCAGAACACGGAGAGAGTTCAGGCGATTAGGGGAGTGGCAATTGCTAGAAGTGCTCTACGCATATCCCATTTGTTCTTTGCGGATGATTGTTTATTATTCTTACGAGCTACTTTGGTTGATTGTGATGCTATTCTGAGTATTCTAAAGACTTACGAGATGGTTTCGAGGCAGGTGATTAATGTGGACAAATCGGCAGTGTTGTTCAGTAAAAATGTATCTAAGCAGTATGCAATGATATAATGCAGAGGTTAGGATGCCACCATACTGAAAAGATTGTTTTATGAGTAAATCATCTCTATATTAAGCACCCATGACTTGAAAGATATATTTTGACTCTGATATCATATAAGATAAGTAAAAAATAAAAAATAATTTATTTTATAGTGTATAAAGATAATGTATATAAATTTGTATTCATTTCTTCCAAGATTTCTTTTTTATTTTTCTTACAATAAATCTTATTTACATATGATTCACTTCGTTTGTTTGAGAATCTAAAACCGAAAATGACCACTTGGGGTTGGGAAAACATTGTTGTCGCCATTAACAACGGTTGGAGACTATTCTGCAAAGTCTTGCCAAGAGTATGTTGAGGGCTATTAGGAGTTTTGGTAATGTTAGTGTTGTCTATCTTTTGGTTCAAATAGAAGAAGGGGTGTTGAAAAAAAAAGATCGGGCCTATCAAACCGCCAGAATTTCTAATTGCATTTTGTTATTGTCGGTTCTAAGTATTTTCTTCCTAATAAAAGGCATCCTTAGGCCTCACGATCCGAGGAAGGGAGAAGCCAATAACGAGCTTAATTATACTCTTAATTGGATGTTTGCAAGTGTAACAATGGTAGTTTTGTTGATTATTTCGAGAATCATCTTCAATCTAATAGTGGAATCAGTAGTTTCTGTAATTTGCGGCTTCGCGACCTATGTATATGTTTCCCGAGTCAATTCACATTTCCAATATATTTATTATATATATATAAAGAAAATTGTTATGGGGTAGGGGACATTGTAATTATTTCAAGCCATCTCCGCCGATGATGATTTGCACATTTTGCTGAAACATCTTTTTGTTTTTTATGTGGGTTTCAGGGTGCCACCATACTGAAAGGATTGTTTTATGAGTAAACCATCTCTATATTAAGCACCCATGACTTAAAAGATATATTTTGACTCTGATATCACATAAGATAAGTAAAATAAAAAATAATTTATTTTATAGTGTATAAAGATAATATATATAAATTTCTATTCATTTCTTCCAATATTTATTTTTCTTATGATAAATTTTATTTACATATGATTCACTTCGTTTGTTTGAGAATCCAAAACCGAAAATGACCACTTGGGGTTGG
>AWWV01012490.1:0-19297 GCA_001974805.1 Corchorus capsularis
GACCCATGAATTACAGCCCCTATTCAAGTAGAACTTTAGCTCAAGCTTCAAATCTAAAGGAGGCTTGAGGATGAGAAGGAAGAGTGTTTCACTATGAAGCCATTGCATGTGACATGCAATGAAATTTGGGTGAGACAAGTTAGAGAGAGAGAGCTTCAAATCTTTCCTTCCATGGAGAATTTGAGAGAGGAGTGAAAGAACAAAGAAGATGAATATGGAAATGGGAAAATGGATATTGGGTGCCGTCCCACTTGTATGCCATTATTTATTTATTTTTTTTGCTTAGGGTATAATTACTAATATATCCAATGACATTTAATATTCTTTCAATTTAATCCTCCATTTTTTTTAATCCTCAAACAGCGTTAACTTAATGCACATAATTCATACTTTTCCTATTTCTTGTTTTCTTAACAATATCCTCACATTCAATTATTCATAAATAATTTGATTAATTCAAATTGTTAATTTCATCTCATATTGTTTTCAATTTGCCTTCCATTAAAAATTAATTCCTTTGAAATTTGCCCACTTGATCTAATATAATCTTAATATATATTCTTCATAGACAAAGCTAACCAAATTCCTCTAAGTTGTTCATGGTATCACACTCTACCCTCCTTACAATAAGTTTCGTCCGCGAAACTTCGTGCTTTACTCTGTAACTACCATCTTTACGTATATTGCCAACCATAGTCAATATTGCCACTACACTACCCTACTTAAATCAAATTAGTTCTCAACCTTTGACCTTCATCACTTGCAGTTCCAATATCTATGTTAAATGAATCACCTGTCAGCTAGTAGTATGCTTTATCATTTGCAAATCTTAAATTTCCAAAGGCATGTTCTTCAAAATTTCCATATCAATTTCAATCAATGCAAGTCTCATGTCTACATCACTTAAAGCTTAACTACCTTTAACTTTGTACACTAAGATTTGAATCCTTATAGATCAACGTTAGTACCAACCGGCTCAATTTCTCTTTACCTAATGAACTTCACATATCGAGGGTCTCACCCAAAATCAAAATGGCATAGGATTTCTTAAGATTAAAATTAACTTCTTCCAAAATTTTAAACTTCAAATATCTATCTTTGATAAGACTATAATCACATCTTTCATCTAAATTCTTTGCTACTAATTAAACAATGTGAAATTGTTAAAACTTACTAGATCATCTATGATCATTTCGACAACTTTAACGATCTATTAGATGAGGAAACATTATAACTCTAAGACTTAGGAACATTTCCTAGGTTAACTAGCAACGAAGAATGCAAAGTAGACTCGACTATTTCTCGTGGATCCACTGGACGTTTTCTTTAGGTTAGGAACAAAACTGAGAAGTACGATTAGGCCAAACTCGGCAACTCCACGATGAATACTTCTGAAAATCCTTCTACTACCAAACATAGCAATTTACCTTTAGTCAAATCGTCAAGCTTAACACTTTTTATTTTCTAGCAGTGTTGCTCGTCGTAAGCGGTATACGAGATTGAGACTTCAACGCGATAAGAAGTCATTGGCAGAATTTGAATTGAATAAAAAACCGTTGTCGGGTCTTAGGAAATGACACAAATGAGAACAACAAGTTTCGAGTATTTTCCTATAAGCGATTGGGTAGAGAATAAATGGTCTAAGAGTTCAGATTCCTCCATTCGACCTCTTAATGAGGTCGAGTCGTAAGGAGGATGTCCTTGTCGACTACAATCACAATTTGGTGGCTTTAATCTAAAAGAAGAGCGATGAGTTTCGAATTTTAAGCAACATAAACTGAAAAGACATAGAATTTGGGATCGGAAACAAAGTCATTTGAACAGATTCAAAGTTGGTATTCAAATATGGTAAACTGAACTTTAAGTTTTTAAAACAAAACGTAAACCGAAAAGGTAAATGGACACCTATGTGTCCGAAACTCATCCTAAACTCACTACAGGCCCACTGGACTTACTAAACAAGGATAAAAACCAGATGCTCTGATACCAATAAAATTGTCATGCCCCGACCCAAAAGTCGGGCACGGACAACCGCCGTGTTACCTCAAAACACGTGTCGACCGGTCACATGCTCCAAGGATCCACGAAGCGTCAATACCAGATAAAAAGACAACACAAATATAGTATAAATTTGAAACACAGAAGTTTCCAAATCAGAATAAAAGTGGAATGGTTCAAACAAAGAAAAAAAAGTAAAACAATCCAACATTTAAAATCGAAAAATCGATTACCAAAATAGAAATCAACAAATTCAAAGTAAAACGAAAACGAGGAGTATATAATAACAAGAAACCAAGACAACTGCCAGTGGGACCCGTATCGTAGTGAGAAGTACCTCTATCAGCAGAGATTACAGCCTACACCACCGACTCGATCATCAAAAGAAACGCAGAGTCCTATATATCCTGAAAACACAATAAGAATTTGAAAGGGTGAGTATTCCTAAGAATACTCCGTGAGTGCAGAGAGCTAACTAACACCGCATTAAGAGTGAAGTGCATGGCCAATATAAAACATCTGGTTTCAAATCAAGATAGGAGATTTCATTGGGGCTCTTTAGTCACTTACAAAACCATGATAACCATCTTTACTCCAGTCAATTTATCAAAAACCATATCATATTTAGGGCATTCAAAACTTAAAGATGAACATCAAAACCATATTTCTTACGCTAATATCGTATGTCAAAAACAGCAGTATAATTACAATTGAAATCATAGCCCCAACTTATATAGAAACTCATAGTCATCAATAAAACACATGCGATTGTACATACCAAAAACAATTATTTCTATCAACTCAATTATGGCATGTCAATTTAGAAATCCGAGGAAATATCACAAATATCTTTGCCCATAAAACATGCATGTATATACAAAAAGATACTGAGCCAAACTTTCACTTAAAAACGAATTTATCAAATGAGCGGCGGAAAACCAAGTCTTGCGGTTATAGCTACTCAACCGAGGCCGTCAGAAGCATTTTTGTCATTTCAACTTTATTTATAAAAGCACGCGCGTGTTATAATAAAACATCATAAATTATTTTCTTACTGCTCGTTCCCCTGACGTTGGCTGTGGATAACTACGTGGCACCCGTAGTAGACCCACGTCCCCATAGTGGCTTTTCTACGCACCCGCCACCTAGGGTAGATGATCACCCATACCCCTCAATAGGCGGCTTATGGGCTACCTCAACAACAGTTACTGCAGTAACAAATCACAAACGTGTTCCAAAAAAAAGTCTCTTAACAGAGACAACACATCACATGAGCATAATCCATCACATAGTATCATATATATATATCAATAACATCAACTCATGTTTTCCGGTTCAAATCAAAGACATAAAACAGTATCAAATATCAATACATATCAAGTCATGCAACAGGCCAATGAGATTTCACCATGTACTTAAAACAATTACGAAAAACATTTATAGAAACCATGCTCTTAGAAAAATATTTATAAAACATGAGAGTATTTTCAAAGCATTTTTCTTAATGAAATGAAGATAGCTACTAAGCACTCACAATTTGGGAGATTCGTATACTCCCGTTAACTTCCTTGCGGTTGTAACGACGTACTTATACCCCTTTTGATTCGAATCCTAGTCATTTGGGAGTACGAGATAATTAGAACAAATATAACAACTAAAAGTTCTAGACAAACTCTATTTTACTGCATAACTTTTACGTGGCGACACTTCCCAAAAAAATAGTCACATCTTACTTGATCCTCTACCACATCATATCAAACCACATCCATTTGGAAGCCAATTCATTAGACTGAAATTTATTCCAAAGAACCATCCTCAAATTTGGCCCCTAACATATCCAAATTTCAGGTTAATTCCAGGAGTTCCAAAAGTGTTCTGTTTTTAGGGAAAAACTACGCAGCTATAGAAATGGTCATTTTTCTCAATTTTAAACTTATAATCTCAACTCGGTTTCTTCTACAAAGTTGTAGAGGACTCCAAACCCTACAATTTGGGCATAATGATGACCTAATTTGGATTTACTAAGGTAGAGTTATGCCCTTCAAAATTCACTGCTAGAGTGAACTAATACTACTCTGTCCTGCCATTTACAGATTTGAATCATAAATTTTGCAAGGCCATAACTTTCAATCTACAAATTCAATTGACGCATATAATATATCGTTGGAAAGCTTAGAGTTTCTACTAAAATACGTTCTTACCAAAACCTAACTCAGGCTCTAACCTAGCCAAAATTCCAATTTAACAGAATCTGTCCAAAACTCGCACCCCAAAGTGACAGAATTTTCAGTGCTAAATAACATGAAAATGGTGGGGAATTGAAAGAAGGCTATTTCTGGGAAAATTGTAGAGAACGACATAATCTAGTTGCAAACCAAATTTGAGATGAAACGGAGTTTATTTGCCCCTCCAAAACATAGAATTACAGAAGCATAAATAATGTACTTGTGTGCAGGAAGTTTAGTCCTAACTCAAATTCAATTGTAATCATCATCTTAAGCACCCATAAGATCAATTCAACTTACCATGCCGGTTTCTAGAGTCTCCAAACCTCAAACATGAAATTTCCAAGCTCAAACACATGTAAATCCGGACCTAAGGCATGGAAATTTCATCATTAGTGCTAGAACTCCATGTAACCAACAAAATTGAAGTAGATTTCCATGAACTTGAATAACTTAACCTTTGGGGAATTGAGACCCACGAATTACAGCCCCTATTCAAGTAGAACTTTAGCTCAAACTTCAAATCTAAAGGAGGCTTGAGGATGAGAAGGAAGAGTGCTTCACTATGAAGCCATTGCATGTGACATGCAATGAAATTTGGGTGAGACAAGTTAGAGAGAGAGAGCTTCAAACCTTTCCTTCCATGGAGAATTTGAGAGAGGAGTGAAAGAACAAAGAAGATGAATATGGAAATGGGGAAAATGGATAGTGGGTGCCGTCCCACTTGTATGCCATTATTTATTTATTTTTTTTGCTTAGGGTATAATTACTAATATATCCCATGACATTTAATATTCTTTCAATTTAATCCTCCATTTTTTTTAATCCTCAAACATCGTTAACTTAATGCACATAATTCATACTTTTCCTATTTCTTGTTTTCTTAACAATATCCTCACATTCAATTATTCATAAATAATTTGATTAATTCAAATTGCTAATTTCATCTCATATTGTTTTCAATTTGCCTTCCATTAAAAATTAATTCCTTTGAAATTTGCCCACTTGATCTAATATAATCTTAATATATATTCTTCATAGACAAAGCTAACCAAATTCCTCTAAGTTGCTCATGGTATCACAGAAATTCCGTTGATAGAATTGATGTGATTACTAGTGGACACGTTTCGAGAGAATTGACCGTGAATGACATTTGCCCTAAAGATGTCTAGCTCATAGACAATGCAGGACAATTCCATGATAAAGCAATCTTGAGTCTCCTGTCCATTGAAATTCATAGGCCATATAGCTGCTTTCAAACTTTCATTTTAAGCATGTTTTATGTTTTATATGACACTGAATTAGTATATTGATATAATTATCAGTATCAATTACTAATATTAATTGTCAAAAACATATATTAAATTAATATATAATATATTACATATATACCCTTAAAAGGTAAGAGTAATTAAGAAGGGTATTATAGATATTTCCGTTTAAGATTAGAGATAAAATGATTGAAATGCAGAAGTATTCAATTTATATTTATATAATTATAAACTATTACCATGCTTAGTATTTATATATTACATTTTATATAATAGCAATTAAATCAGAATTCATATACATTTCTTCCTATATATATATATATATATCAATGATCAGGAATTCATATATATATATATATATATATATATCAATGACGACATTGGGTGTATAAAAAAGAGTTGAAGTTGACAATTTATCATAAACCGATTTGTTGGTGATTTATCATCTTGAGGTCCAACCTCTTTTTAGTTTCATGATCATTGGTGTTCATCTCTTGAACTGGAGAAGGGTTAATAATTGTCCATTTTTCTCGAACTTAAATTTCACCGGTTTAAGATTTACATTTCATTTATCTCTCTATACTCTTGAAACTGTTCACAATATTGTAAGTATCAATAAAACCAAAAACCCATCCAATGAACCCATATCATATCTTAACAACATTATGAATTAGTTTGTTTGTCATGTCTCACATAAGTGAAAGAATAAATTAAAAAGAAATTATCTAAAGTCATAATATCACCTATTAAATAGCCATCATACTGAAAGGATCGTTTTCTGAGTTGACTATCTCTATACTAAGTACCCATTACTTAAAAGATATATTTGGACTCTGATATCACATTAGATAAATAAAAAATTAAAAATAATTTATTTTTTAATGTAGAAATATCTATATATATATATATATATAACTAGGAACAATTTGAATCATGAATAAAATGAAGAATAGAGAAGTGAAACATAAAATTAGGTTAAGAAAGCGGTTTAGGTATTTTTTAGCGCTAACCTTCCTCATATCATTCGGACGAAAAATCCCATTTTAACAGAGAAATCATGCTGGCGATGGTGATTGACACTAAGCACTTCAGTAGCTAGCCCCAATTTTTGTAAATAGTTTTTTCTTTGTCTATTCAAATGCTTAAGGATTAGCAGCCACTTTTTCTCCTTGGCCTTCTTATCCGTTTTAGGGTCCGCATCCACTTTTTTCCTTAGTCTCTCTTCTCATCGGTTTTAGAGTCTGCACCCACTTTGCCCTCCGCTTTAAATCACCACACCTTTGCCATCCAATGGCCGCACGCACTTTGGCCTCCTCCAATGAAGCCTCTACTTTGTCCTCCAATGAAGGCTCTACATATGAAAACCAAGCTGCATATACGATTGTCATTATTATAATTGATTTAAAAAAAATTAAAAACTTCCACAAGTAACAAAAAAAGTCCAACCACTAAAATCCCAAAGCAGAATGCTATATATCATCAGCAATGTTTATAGGATGAATTGACATGCTATCTATCCATGTAACATGCTCGATTGCTTCTGTTGTTGTTGTATGTTTTCAATGTTTCCAGGATATTATTCGACATCATTTTGTTGGTATAAATTATATATGGGGAAGAAATTCGTTCAACAAGGGTGACATAATAATGGTAAATAAAGATAATGATTCTAAGAGAATAAAGGTTGAAAACATCCGACCAGATGTTATCATCTTGGTAAATGAACATCAAGGGGTAACTAACATTACCAAATTTCCTGAATCATGATCACGTGATTTCTTAAAAAATCTAATGTTTTACTATTATTTATTTTATACTTTTATATTATTTATTATAGTTTGGCCAAACAAAATATTATTTATTATAGTTAATAGTTTAACATTTGTTGACTGCTAATGCAGAAATGTTTAAGGGTTTTGGGAGAATGCAAGATGAAATCATTCCAAAATCATTGTATTTGACAAATACTATTATTTTGTAAATGGAAAAACCTAACCAAAAATACTGGGTTACAAATAAAAGTTGGAAAAAAGCCCACCCAATGAATGCTATCTTATCTTAACAACATTATGAACAAATTTGTTTGTCTCATGTCCAACATAAGTGAAAAAACAAAAATAAAAGAACATATACGTGTGTATGTATATGTATGTGTATATATATATATATATATATATATATATTAATTTTACAATGAGGCTCATGATTTTGTCCAACAAAAGATGAATCACAATTTTAAAGTGGTGTGAACACTTATATTCCAATAACGACTTTGATATATACATAGTCGATGTTAAGTGAAATGTAAATTGAAATTTCATCACAGAATTAAGCGAAAACATTTTATCAAAATTTAAAAGATTCGGAAAAAAAAAATTAGAAAATGAAAGCATATGAATAATGTTTTATGAGAATTTTGATCCTAATGAAAAAATTGTTGGCTTCGCATTGCCTACATAAGTTTTAACTCAAAATTAGAAAATATCAATCCATGATTCTTCTTGTCGCTTATCAACTCCACACACTGTGCCCAAGATGACGATTTAGGTTTCCCATTGTCGTTGCTCATGTGTTATATTAGAGGAGTATTAACCAAAGGCATCTTTCCGTTTCATAGAAATAGTGAATGAGACAAGGATGATATGGTTTGTGATTTCTCTATGTTCTCAACACGCAATATTTTTATTCAAGACTGCAAGATTTTCTCCAAAGATTAAACATGGACAATAAATATCCCTCTTACCTGAAACAAAATGTAATAATTATAGGATGTGATTAAGGATAATTATAACATGATGATGAAACAACTATACAAAATCTTACAATTTGGACATTCTGTAACACAATTAAATAACCCAGTTGTTCAATCTTGTGTTGTGGGTGGCTCAAAAACTTGTAGGTAGAGTTGAGAACACTTATATTCCAGCCTCAAAGTTTTATCCACAAAAAATGCCTCACAAGTTTAAACTGATATGAGCACTTATATCCCTATAATGACTGATACACGTTATGAAAAGTGAAATTAAAATACAAAATTAAGCGAAAACATTTAATCAAAGTTTAATAGATACGGATTCAACAACCTATTTTCAAATCTTAGACTACGTAATTTAGAGTAAGGCATTAAATGACTTTCTTTTTTTGGATAGAATTGAATTAAATGACAATACATTATTTAAAACTAATAGCTTAAAAAAAATTTTATACTCCCATATGGCCCATATCAAGAAGAAATTTAATATTTTTCAATCAAATTGAATTATATTTTTTTACGAATAAAACTGCAATTTTCATCTATGAAAATAAAATTACAAGGATTTGAATGATAATTAAAATAAATTGAAAAAATGTATCATATCCTGCATAGCGATCGGGATCTTGCTTCATAACCGGATGAGTTATACTTTTGATCAAGAGTCTCGAATCTTCTTCATAGGTGTCACGCCCCGGCCCAGAAAATCAAGCACGGACAACCACTGTGTTACCTCGAAACACGTGTCGGCCGGTCACGTGGCCCAAGGCTCCATAATGCGTCAATATTATAAAAAGATATCAAAATATAAATAGAGTAAAAATTTGAAAGAAAAAATAAATAAATCGGAGTACGTGACAACCGCCGCGAACCCTTGAATTAAATTCCATTAGATCGGAATCTTCCCAAGGTTCTGCAAGGCTAAAATGGTAATTTTTGACAAATCCAAAGTATACAAAGTACAATAAGCAGTTCATTATCAATTTGTAGCTAATTAAACCTTGTCAAAAACAAATCATAACAGTTAATATTAGTTTATAGTAAAACTTTAAAACTTTTAACTTATTATGAAAATGCCATTATTAAAATGCGCCAACTTAAAGAACATATATTTAAATATTCTACGTAGAGTATTTTTCGTACATAAAAGCATTGAAAAATCTATAACATACCAAGAAGTGAAAATACGATGTTTTCCAGACTAATCGAGTTTCGGTGAGACCCACAGAAATATTATGGTACATGATTTAACCTTCTAGTTACTGAGAACAAAAGGAAATGGGATTCCACCACAACGTTCCTAAAACGCGGATAGACTGCTATGAACCTGAAAATGTTAAAAAGATGAAATAAAACAAAATAAGATGAAATTGGTGAGTACGAATACCCAGTGAGTGAACAGTCATAAAAATTAAGTAAGCGGTCGTAAATAAAAGTAATAGCTCAATATTAAGAACTTGAAAGCTATATTTGAAATACATTTCAAATAAGGCCTATGAATCTTTAAAACAGGGCTTAGCCAAAACCATGTTTTCCGAGTCATCGCCTTGGCCGAGGTCGACAATTGGGGCCGCCAAGGCTTTTGTAATAATAAAATTATAAAAAGAGCTCGTTCCTTGGCGTTGGCAGAGCTCAGTCTTGTGCGGTGGTAGTTCACAAGAGGAGCTCTCAATATCATACCTTATGGGTTATCCTACGCGCCTCCCACCAAGGTAACCACAATCACCTACGCCCCTCAAAAGGCGGTCCGTAAGCTACTAAAGTCACTGCAGTAACAAAATCGTTGACCCTCGGGGGCCCACCGTATAAAACAGTAAAACCAAGATGGCTCACATTTATTTTATCCAAAAATATACATTCATGATTAAAACACATATGTATCCAATAATCCAGCCATCTCAGTGAACATATCGAATTCCATAGGCCAATGAGAAAATCACCACATTCTATAAAACAAATAGTATACAACAAAAGCAGTAATAAAACAATTAAATTATTTCCATGACTGTTAAATAATAAAATGTTCACTCACAAGTTTAGGAAGGGTGTTCACTCCCTATCCTCATTAACCGTTTCACTTGCTTTGCTTGAGGTGCTAACTCCTATATAAACCATGGAACATAACAACTCCTAGATCAATATAAGAGATGCATGAGTATGTGTAAATCTTACTTACTTTAACTAGACATGGTCAACTTACTTTCTAGCACAAGAATATAAATTTGAGGGAAGCAATTGGTAAAACCATGTTAAACTATGAATTAGGCTTAATCAACTATATAGAATTGGTCCAATTTTATCCTTATGGACCATGTTTTTCTTCTATTCCTCAATAGTCATTCACATTACTTTCACCATGAATTCTATCTACTTCCACCAATTCCAAGCCATAACCAAAGTAATTAGCAAAAATTCACCATTTACATAACTAATACATAATTTAGCCTTTACCAAATTGTCGCAACGTCCGGGTCCGGGTCCGGGTCTGGGTCCGGGTCCGGGTCCGGGTCCGGGGGGTACCGAACCCTGCCGCTTAAAGACTTTAAAGAAAAAACTGCTATGGGAGTCGCCACTAATCTTTTTTTAACCTAGGTGTGATTAGCCACCTATCAGATTATTAAGCCTAATGTCAACCTAAGCTTGGCGAAGGTAACACTAAACCTAATTGATCGAGCCAAAATTATGTATATTTTTATGGCTATTTTTCTATACTTTTTGCCACTTTTATATGTGTTTTTACCCTATTTTGTTAGTATTTGTGTTTTTAGGTCTTGAAGACAAGAAAAGTGAAAACTTATTGTTTTTCACTCTTTTTGGAGCTATTTTGGTGACTTTTTACTCAAATATGGATTTAGTTATTTGGAATGAAGATTCGGAGATGCGAAGTTCGTGTTTGAAGATTATTTGAAGATTTGAAGACAATTGAAGAATAATTTCAAGAAGTAAGAATTGAAGATTTGGAGCTTATTTGCAAAGGATTGAAGCCAAGCTCAGAAGAAGCCCTGAAGTTGAGGATTTTTGGATTATTTATATGGGAATATACTCAGCCCATATAAACCTATAATTGGAGTTAAAATCCCAATTTGTAGGCCTAATATCCAAAAGAATATCCAAATCCCGCAATAATCCCGCAGATTTGCGATATAAGCCCAGTTTCAGCGCAGTCTTCGTTGAAAGGCCATAACTTTCTGCTCAGATGTTCGTTTTAAGCCCATGAGTAGCCGTTGGAAAGCTAACTCCGAGCTCTGCAACTTTCTTTTGAAGTGCAAAGCCCAGATCTGCCATCTTCATGCCCGAATATCAAGTCGAAGTTCCTGCACGATTCCAGAAAATTCCAAGATCCTATTTTGGCTTGGATTTTACTCTAGGAAGGCTCTATACCAAATTTGAAGATTACTCTAAGCCTAGAACGTCCTACCCTCTTTTCCTAAGTCTAATAGGAGTCTTTAGGTTATTCCTCCACTATAAATAGCCACCTCCTGTAACACAAATCACACATATACAATATACACAATTCTCTTTCATCTTTTTCTTAGAAAATATTCTAGTTTTTCTCTAGTTTTAGTAAAAGGGTGCCGCACCCCTCTCTTTGCATAGAGAGGGGCGGCAACCCTAGGAGACTTCAAGAAGAGGATTTTGCCTTCAAGTTTTGTAAGTTTTCTTAAGCCTCTCATGGATTTATCCATGAGTAGCTAAACCTTTAATACTTCTAATCCGTTGGTGAATTCGATCAATTGATTATGGTGAGATTTCTATACTTATAATTTTGTGTTCAGTTCTTGATGATAGTAGGCAAAACTCTGTTTTATTTTATGATCTTGATATTTATTGACTTGGATGGCCACCAATGAAGTAATTGGACGGATCTATGGCTAGATTAGGCTTAGAATTAATCACTCAAGTTTGATTGTTTGTAGCAAATCGGGTTTGTTTAATCGCAGCCTGATGGGTATTTGTTTATCGGAGGGCGAGAAATTTCTCTTCGTATGGTTCTACTTGTAGGCATGTGTGTAAAATTAATTGTTCTTAATGTTTTGTTCTCAAGTGATCTTTAAGCCCTAAGAAAGTAATCGATTGCTGAAGGAATAAAAGGGATAACTGCAGCTTTAGTCGGCCTCTTATCTAATATACATGTTGGGAAACCTATATCAGTTGTCAGTCAAGAATAAGATGCGAAATTCACCTTTTAAATCAATGATCCATAGTTAATCTGATTGATTCATACCATCGGAGAAGAAGTATGCTTTTTAATTATTGTTTGCTTTATAATTGCTATAGATTTAGATTTAGATTTAATTTATTTTGCTTTGTCTTTAGTTTAATTGTTTTTAGGGGATTAGAATTATCACTGTTTACTTTACCCACATCTTTACCCTGTTTTCTGTTTTAGAACTAATTTTTGGAAAAGATTTGTTCTTGGGAATAAAAGTTCTTCACCCTTCTCTGTGGGATCGACCCCTGCTTGCTCTATCTACTTTAGTTAGGTTTTGTGGGGATTATCTTATGATTGTTGACGACACGATCACTAATAAACGGTCTTCTAACCAGAGTCCTAAAGGTTCGGGAATCGGGTATGCGTGGGGAAGGATTAGCACCCCCACGACGCCTGTCAAAAGACGGCACTGACTAGCCTAGACTTAACTATGGGTTTCTATTATTGGTTGTCTCTATTCTTAAGTATTTTCATGCCATTGAATTCTTTTATTAATCCTCAAAATCAAGCAAGAAAACAAGCAAAAATGGGTTTTTGGATTTTGAAATAGGAATGTCGGGAACTTTCCCGTTTTCTATTTTGTTCTCTTTTTGGGCTCCTCATGAGAGGATTTTCTTTAAAACTTACCGTTAAAATGACTCAATTTTAAAAAAGCTTTTGATGGGAACTTTCCCAAAAAACTTGAAACTAAAACCGATGGGAACTTGCCCTAAATAAAAATGAAAGCTGAGAATGGTGGGAACTTTCCCTCTTTTGAAAACTTTGAGCAAAAGACTCTTTTTTTGGTTAAATTTTTATCTTCTGAAAAAGCAAAGAGAACAAATGCAAACACAAACTCTTTTTTTAATTTTCAAAAAAAAAGATTTTATTCTTTCTTTTTTTGGTTTTTTCTTTAACAACAAATTCCCCTTTTTAACTGACTCAATTGTATTGCCTTAAATTAAGCCTTTTATTTACTGATTACTATCTTTCCTTAATTCTTAACTGACTTCTGGATTGAGCTATTTGATTATTTACTTAATTACACCGAATTAAGCTAATTACTGATCTACTTAATTACACCGAATTAAGTTGACTACTGATTTACTTAATTACACCGAATTAAGTTTATTACCAAATTACTTAATTTACCAGTTTACTTAATTGCACCGAATTAAGTTAATTACCAATCTACTTTACTTAATTACCAAATTACTTAGTTTACCAGTTTACTTAATTGCACCGAATTAAGTTGATTACCAAATTACTTAATTACACCGAATTAAGTTGATTACCAATTTGCTCTTCCTTACTTCCTAAATCTTGACCTCAATCTTTCTTTTTTTTGGATTTTTATCTTTGAAGACTAAAAGAAGACAATTTTCCGACACAAACTCTTTTTAATTTTTAGAAACAAAACTTTATTCTTTTTCACTTTCAATTTTCCTCTTTTTTCATTTTCCTTATTAATTACTTGAAAATTACTAAGTCTAACCCTAGATGCATGAATGCACATGATGCATGATTTCCGGTTAAAATGCAAACTTTACCGAGTGGTTATACGAGAGGCATCATTTGGCACCTTCCACTTAATTGGTAAGACCCCCAAATAGATGGCTCAAGCCTAGGAAATTCGGATTAAAATGGACAACACTGTCAACATTTCAACTGATTATTCCGTCATCGGAACCCATTTACTTTTCTCAAATGAACATGGTCGATTGCAGCAATTTATGAAAATAAACATGAATACAATGCAAATGCTCAAATTAATCCAACCTTATATTAAAACTTATAATGTTCTAAACCCTAAATTCAATTTTACCAAATTATTGAGGATTAAATCTAAATCCTAAATTAATAATGAAACTAGACCTTAAATTAAAACCTAGCCCAAATGCATTGACCCAACAACCATTCTAACTATCTAACTAAATTTAAACAAGCCTAAATACCTTAAAATGACCAAGGCCCAAATGCACAAAAATTAAGAAGCCCAAATTAGAAATCATACCCAACTGAAAATGGGTCGGATGGACTTGAGTCAGGTCGATTACGGGTCGGATCAAGTAATTAGGGTAAGTATAAAACCATTTTTTTGTCTTCTTGCTTCAAACTACTCCTCCCAACTGAAACCCTAGCCGCCATGCTTGGAACTAACCTCCACCGCGCCGCCACCTTGCCCTGCCATGTCGGAGCCTTTTTCCGACTGCAATCACGCCCAAATTTTGCAGATCCGGTCTCCTCAACCTCGCCTGTCCGAATCTGAACTCCCTTCTCTCGGTGAAAGCTTCCAACTTCTCAAAAAAAAAAGCTAAACCGATTCAAAGAGAGGCTTCCCGATCTCGAAAATCCACCGTTCGATGTCCCTGATTTCAAGGTATGTGTTTCTCCTTCCTATTTCCTTACTTTTCACCAAAAGAATCAACTAACAAATGCCCCAATCGAAAGTACCCAAAATCTTTAAAAAAAACAAACAAAAACCCGAGCCATAAACCGACCTCAATGTTACCAAATCCCCGATCTCAGCCTTGTTTTGTAAACTCTAAACCTCTTTTCTTGAACCCGAAATAAAACTCTTCCTTTTTAATTTTTCTGTATTTTTTCCACTGTCCAAAACGAACCTAAGAACTTCCCTTTATTCTTGAAAACCCTAGCTGTCTCCTTTTCCTCCTAAAACTCCCCCCCCCCCTCTCTAAAACCCTTTTTTTGTTTTTACTTCTCTTTCTCCTAAAACCCTAGCACTCCCAAAAAACTCCCCTCTCCTGTTAAAGGTATTCTCTTCCCCCTTTTATGCTCCTGCCTGGAAAAATGAAGAGGAAACTTCCTCATTTTTTGTTTCCTATTTTTAACCTTTTTTGTCCTTTCCGTGCAGGTGCTTATTCCACCCTTTTGAAGTGAAGACTGCATTTCGGGTAATGATCGAGTTGCCCCTTCTTTGTCTGTTTATGAATTGTGTTGTGGCAATATGATGAAGCTTCCTCCCGCTTTCCTTTTTGTCTCATTCTCACATGTATTCACTTCCTTGCAGCTAATCTTTGTTGCTGAGCTGGCCATTGGAAATTAAGGTGAATTTTTCTTTTCCCTCTGTAACTCTTGAAATTGAGATTTCACTGCTTGGGGTCATTCTATTTGAACCATGGACCTTTGCGATTAAATGCTGACTCCTGTCTTGAAATATTTGTCTACTGAAAATGTATGGATGGTTGCTCTGTTTTTGCTTTCTATAAATTAGTAGAAATGCGTGTGAATGAACCTAATGCTATGCAATGGATGCCAAAATATTATGAGAAAATGGTCCGTCTTTTTAATGGAAGAATATTGCAAAGTGAGTTGGTAAAAGGTGCTGCAGAAGAGTTGATTGGAGTTTGATGCAATGCAACCGTGCTTTTAAAAAGAATGATGTAATGCGAATGCTTGAAATGCTAGCTAAAATGACAATTTGTGCTTGATTAAGAGTGCAATGTAATTATTTCTAAGTCAAGTTTGAAATGCATGAATTTGAATTAAAATGGACTATCATACATTTTGGTTCTGCTTGTTGAAGATGCCATGCTAAATTACTTTGAATGCCTATAAAAATGCTAAACTAGGTATGCTGCTAAGATTGAACGAACGCGTCACACTCCTCTTTTTTGAAATTTTGATGAATGCCAATGATCGTATGCAAAACATTGAAATGCAAGATTGTTGTTTGCTTAAATGAAAAATTGAAATTGCTGGACAGTGCTAATGTATGTAGCTAAACTAGAATGATATGCGAATGTCTTTGACTTGAATATGCATGAAATGCCCCTATGTAATTGCCTAATGTAACTCTTTTCTCTTGACAGGAATTGAAGGGAAGAAGAATTAGACTAATTGGGACTCGACAACATGGCAGGTAACTCCTTCTCTTTCACTCTCTTGTGTTTCTGATGCCATGATCAATTCTGTGTTTTAGCTTTTGACTCTTGTACTTCTGATGGTATGGATCTTTTTGCTGCTGTTTGAAAATGAATTTGTGCCTTGTTGGATTTTATTGTGCATTGGCCAAGACTGTGAACTTGTTTGAACTTGAAGTCAATGTTGAATGCTTTATGGTTCCATGTCGCCTTGTGATTCCAATACTGCTGTCTTGGCTCCTGAAATGTTGAATTTGGATGTGTTCATGATCTTTTTCCATTGCTGCTTTGCTGCTGAAATGTTGAGTGCTTTGATGGACTTAATTGCTCACTGTAGACCTGCTGCTTGCTTGAAATGCCAATAAACTGTAACATGAATGGTTGTCTTGTCCATTGAGTGATGTTGTGGATGATATGATGAAATTTGGTCCACCTTCTTTGGAATCGGCATTTCCTTACTGATCCTATGTGTTTCCATGCCTTTGCAGGTCATCTCTCACTTGGAGCCTGATCAAAATTGTTGGTTGAGAAAAGCTTTGTATCTGCACGTGACAAAGAAAGAATTGAACGGGACAGAAGCAAGGAAATCTCTGAAGTGGGCAAAAACTATGTATTTTTGGTCCCTTTGTTATTCGGACTGCAAAATGTAAATGAAAACAATTTTTGTAATTTTCAATTATCAATTTTTGAGAAGGAAATGAACTTAAACAACTAAGACCCAAAGAGAAAACACCCTAATCATGGAAGGCCAATCTGTTAAAGTCCAAAGGCAAAGGATGAGAAGCCCAAATAGGTAATGAAAGGGGAAATTGGCTCAAGCGGAATAGCCAATTGGGCCGAATTAAGAGGGAAGCCCAAAAGAAGATCAACTTGGACTATATAAAAATAAAAATAAAATGAAGTGTCACACACTCTATGCAAATCTTGTTTCTGGTAAACTGATATGGTAAGTATGAACTACTATAAAACTAAAATGATCAAAATGTCTCTAAATGACCATAATGAAGATTAAGAAACCATTTGATCTAAATAAAAAGGATATAAGACGAAAATGGATGTCTACACAAATATGTATACTTTTACTAATTCAACTCTCTATCAATCCACCAAATATCATCAATAGGTATAACACACCACTTAAAAACTCCCATCAACAATCATTCCCCTTCCAATAAAAACTCAAGTCATAATCAAGCCATTTTGAAAGAATTCAATATGTCATTGTATATATATAATTAAGCCTATATATGAGCTTTAGATAATTTAATCTCTTCAATTCATCAACTAAATAGGCAAAAGGCGATCTACTACTAAAGAATTGGCTAACAATCCAATATATAGAATTTGGCCATTATGACCGATGCATGTCTCAAATCCATAAATCATTTTCAAGAGTTTTTATGTATAAAATCTATCAACCCATAAATCATTTTCAAGAGTTTTTATGTATAAAATCTATCAACTCTAGCTACCAAATATCACATATATCAAAATCATAAATTTTTAATATTAAATTCAAAGCAACAAGTTTCAATCTCACAATTTTACTATAAATTCAAGAACTTAAAAGACAAATTCGAGGAAATAGAATTAAGAAACAGTTTAGAGAAGATGAAATTAATCTCATAGCTAAAGGAAAATGTTACTTACTCTTTAAATGGAAGAATCTCAAGTTTTTTGCACCAAAACCCCAACTATCTTGAATCAAATGAAAGAAATTAACATGGGGTTTTGATTAAGGTTGAAACAAGCTTTAATTTGAGTATAAAACAATTGAAATGATGGATTGGGAAAAGGGATTCGAAAATGGAGTAGATAGTATGAAGAGTTTGAAGAAAAAGAGAAAAAGAATTGGTTAAGCTTAAGTGCATGGCCGGATGGCCAAAGTTAATGGGAAATAAAGTGGGACACGTGTAGTCTAGAGTTCTCTAGAAAATTGAACATTCAAACAAGATTTTTTTCTTTTCCTGGATTGCTAAACACCGCCCCCCTTTTGCTAAATATCACCCCCTTTTTACATTTTTGCCCTTTGTTCATATTTTAAACTTTCTAACAACTTCTTTAAACTCTCAACCTTCAAACCCTAAACTTCATTTCTAACAACTTCTTCAAACTTCATTTCTAACAAATCTTCAAATTCATTTTCCTTCATTTTAATCATAAACTAATTAAATATTAATTAATAATAAACTAATTAGATACTAATTAAACATAAACTAATAAACTAAGTAATTTTAATTAACTAATTAAAACTAATCATAAACTAATTAATACTGGCCGCCCAGCTTGGGCGGCTCCGCCATTTTTTTTTTATTTGATTTTTTTAAAAAAAAATTTAAAAGATTTTTTACATCAACCCACGTTATCGTCCATTTCCGGAGTTCTTGGCTTGTTTCACATTAGTAATTAGCTTGGAGATTTGAGAGGATTTGAAATATTACAAAATGGAGCAAAGGGTAAAAGTGTCAAAAATTATAAAAAAAGGGCAGTATTTAGCAAAAGGGGGGCGGTAAATAGCAAACCCCTTTTTTTTCTCATGGCCGGATGGCCTAATAATGGAACTACAAAAATTATTTTAGTTTTTTTTTTCTAGAGTAGTGTAGAAAAACTAGGTGTAAATTACAATGTTGCCATGTATACCAAAAAGATTTACATTTTTGCCATCAACATCATATCCTTATGAATTTTTAAAATGTCAAATATGTCCCCAATTTAATAATAATAATAATAATAATAATAATAATAATAATAATAATTTCTATTTTTGACATGCATGGGAATATAATCAAATGGTCTTATTCTAATGAAACTACTAGCTAAGGACGGGTATCACAATAGGTCTTTAGCTTGTCCACCACCTCCTCGCTTTCTCTTCTTGGTGTTTATTCCAAGAAAAAGCTTTCAAGAGCGACATGAAGATGACCGATTCGAAAAGTTCCTCCACCCACCCATAAATCATAGTCATTAAATCATCT